>CM071927.1:72664829-72861913 GCA_016081115.2 Rehmannia glutinosa | reverse complement strand
CGGTATGCTTCGTTCAGTTGCATGCTGAATGTAAAGGCGTTAAAGAATCGGGTGAGAAGAAGGGCCGCTATATTGTTGAGAAGCGAGAAGAAAATAGGCCGAAAAGCGAGAAGAGAAAGATAAGGGGAAAAGTAGTTGAGGGGAAGGTTCAAAGGATCGACAGCAATAGTTTGCTAGAACCCCTCAGCAAGAACAAATCACAGGTGACATCATCGGCAAACTTCGGTGACTTTCTGCTGGCTCCAACACTCTGCTTTGTGCACATATGCGAGAAGAGAAAAATCGTTGAAGCAGAGATGAAGGAGGTCGAAAGAAAATGGATGTCATGCGGTGGACATATTGAAACAATCGGAGGCATTCGGCGGGGAAAAAGCGATGCCATTTGGACGCCGGAAAGCGAGCTGCGAGTCATTGATGAATTCAAGGCGCCGAATCAAAGGATACTTTGAAGAAGCATGTCCGTAGGCCCAAGCACAAGGACTTGTATTGGGAAAAGGCCTCAAGGCTGTGCGAAGAAGTTGACGGCGTGACTACTAGGTCACTTTCTACGGAAAAGAAGAAGGCCCGATACAATACACGCCCGGAGAGGAAGAGGTTGAAACGGTGGAGGGAAGAGGTTTCAAACACAGACCTGCAAAAAACATCGAATACATAGATCTAAGGGAAGAAAGGAGGGATCTATTGAGGTTTGGATTTGATGCCATAGCAAATATTGAAGTGGCAAGGAAGAATGCGACTATGTCAAAAGGATTGAAGAAGAAAATAAGAGACAAGATCAGCCAAATTGTGGGAAGAGAGAAAGAAAGGCAAGAAAGAAAGAGAAAATCACGAAGTTGCGGGGAAGAGCTGCGAGAAAAAGAAAGCAGTGAAGAAAAAAAGAAGAAATAGACCGGAAGGCGAAGTGACAGTGAAGAGGAAAAAAGAAGAGCAATGACAAAAGCGATGGAGTGTTGTTGTCCACCCCTTCATGTATTTTCTTGTTGTAAATGCATATGTATGTAAAATGTACATGCATTTGAATAAGAATCTGGAATTTCTATATTTTGCGTAGATATAGAATCATGTTTGCTTTCGATACACTTTATGCTGTAATTTATGTAAGGACAAAATGTTATGATCAATAAAAAGATTGATTCAACGCATACATTCTCTATTTCTACATTGTTTGTATGTATCTTTGCTATTTACATTTTTGTATGTATGTTTTAAGTTTTGGCATCATCAAAAGGGAAATTGTTGGGAAATTTATTGCTTAGATTTTGATGAATGCCATGTAAAACTTAGACTAGAAAGTTGGCACCCCATTTTCCTTATATTTTGCATTGTAATAGATAGGGTTGTAAGGTGATCAGTCGGTATCACTAGATATGCAAGAAGTCAATCAAAGATTAAAATGAAGACTCATTTGTGAAACATAAGTATGGCAAGAAGAGAAGTCAAGAACTTCGATTGAAGGAGTATCGGTGGATCTGTTGTGTGAAGTGTCGATCAAGTCCTTCGAGAAGCCAATCTCGAGTTGAAGTGGCGGATGAGTCATCCATTGATTGAAGCTAACTTCCGAAGTCACACTGGAAGTTAGAGAAGCTGATCCAAGTCAAGACAATCGAAAATAATCCGTTGCCAAAGTCAAAATATTACCTAAAAAGTAATACTTCCATCGCCGTGTCTTTACGATGCTCATTCCAGGAAAGCGTCGCAACGGATAAACGATGGAAAACATTTTGCTTGTGTCGGTTTCGAAAAGGCGAATGTTCATTTAATACGAGGAAATATCAATATCAGAGAATTTACTGCAACAAAACAACCAGCGAACCACAAGTGACTTTTTGAAAAAACTATCTCTTCAACGATGATTTTTTGAAAGATTCACTATATCTGCGCTGAGAATCACTTTGAGAAAAGGTTACCTTGACAACCTCAACCACGAACACTCAAGCTATTATTAATTGTAACTGCAAAATATTCTCAAGTTATCAAGCAAATCCTCAAGCCTAAATTTGAAGAAATCGATCGAACACTGGCTGTGAAGAAAAACTTCAATGTTGAAGAGGAAACTTTTGAAGAATCAAAGGGGTCTACACATTCGGAGGATTGTAGAGAGGTTCAAAGTCGAACCAGTCTCAAGTTATTGGATGGCTTCGTGATCAAATCGAAAAAGCTTGAGCAAGTGAGTCAAGTAGCAAGCGCCTGAAGAAGGCGAGTTGGAAGAGAAGCTTGAGTTGTGTGACCAAGCGTCTCAGGAGGCCCGAGTCCCCGAAATCAAGTTAGTGTGATCAAACACATGTCTGACGGGATAACCACTTTGTACTCGATCAATACTTAGTGGATAGAGGTAGAAGAATTACCCCGTCTTGAACCTATATAAAAATTATTGTGTCATTTACATTTCGGCATTTACTTTACGCATATCATTTTATATCTGTTGCTAATTTGCTATCGATTGATAATTAACAAAGTGCTAAAACCAAGTGTTAAAACAAACTTAAACCAAATTCAAGAATTGTTAAGTCTTCATTGAAAATCTCATCACAGCCAAGTTAAAGGTTTAGACTAAGCGGTGCAGGTTGTTTCTATCCAGCAGTGGTCAGTGCGGTAAGTGTTAACTTTAATTAACTAACTTAGTCATGTCCCAAGAATCTTAGGGTATTTAACTCTATATTATTTTAAAAGGACTAAAATCAAAAGTTGGTAAGTTTTATTCAACCCCCTCTTCTAAACCTTACTCACACCCCCTCAGACCTTACACCGCACTTCTCGTGGGCCTTTCCACACCGGTCTTGTGCTTCTACCCGAGGTGGGCGTTTCTCATTGTTTCTCTGTTTCAGGCGTCGATTAGTCTCGTCGCCATTGCTTTAGATCTTTTCTTAGTTGTTTTGATGTCTTCTTGATTTTCAAATCAATGGGTATTGGCCGGGTAGATATGGAACGCGTGATCATGCACTATCTCGACTTAACAAAAAATAATGTTAGAACCGAAGAAATAAAAATAAAAAAAATCAAAAAAAAAATATAAAAAAATATTTTGCAAATGCTTCAATTAAGATTGAACTACTTATTATTATATCTAAGTAGAATCTTTAAATCCCGGCAATGGCGCTTAAAACTTGTTAAGCAAAAATTTTGGATCTTACAACCGCAAGTTACAATATAGTTTATGGATAATGACAAACAAGGTCGTATTCCTCGAGGACTAACTACTAGAAAAACTTAGGCTATAATAACATTACATTCCAATTTTTATTAAAGCGACCAAATCTCAAAGTTTTAGAAAAAATCAAAAATAAAAGTAAAAGAAATAAATTTTCAAACCCCACAAGTATTTTCAACAACTACAAAAGCAACCCAAGCGTCATACAATTCTATACGGGTTCAATTCCTAAGTTAGTCTATTTCCTCTCCGGACGGCGCATAAATAGTAGATTAATAACAATTGGGGATCTCTGACTCGATCAACTATTATTATCTCCCAAAAGATCTATGAATTGAATAACTCCTCGCCAAAAGGTTGTAGGTCTCCCGGCTTTTACCACGTTTATATCGAATTCGATTTTTCGTCTTTGTTAACTCATTTTATGAATTTCTATGACATGCTAATTATTAATCAAATAAAAAGAAATTAAGAATAAGCACTCAAATTCATAAAATAGAACACACTATAATTAATTAAGAAAATAATTAATCAAGATTTAACATGAATCGATTTTGAATATGCCTAAAGATTGAAAAGATTACCTAAACATTGATAATAAATTCATAGACAAACTTGGAATCAACATTTTGATATTGTTAAAATGCAGACAAGATCTAAACTAAGAAAGAAAATCCTTCTCGTCAGGATGGATCTTCTTCCAAACCTTCCGAAGCTCTTGTGCTTCCGTATATGTGAAAGGCCTTGTGGTGTTCTTCGTAACATAATTGTCTGTCTCGAGAAGGCCTTTGATCTTGTGTTCTGTGTATTTTGATGTGTTTGTGTATGAATGTATTAATTTTGAGGATCCTTGGGTCCTTTATATATTTGCTTGGAAGATCACTTGTAGAGTTTGAATGGGAAAATGACACAAAATCCATCACTGACGATCCGCGACAACCCGTGTGTTTCACACGGTCATCAGACATGACCGCAGGGCCCTCACACGTCCCGAAATTGAAACTTGGTTTCGCCCTTTTTTCTCCCAACATTTTACATGACATGCCTTCTTCATACGGGCAGTCACACAATGTAATCACGATCGGCTGCAGGACTGGTTTTGTCGATTTCTTCGTCTTTTGGTCTTCTCTTTGCACCGTCAATATTATCCGGGCCTTCCAACTGATATCTTCTCAATTAAGCTCCGTTTCTGTGAAAATTACAAAATCGCAATATCATATTCTAAGGAAACCAAGTAAACACATTAAATATACATGCAAATGTATCAATTATATACTATTTTAAGCTAAATGCATATAACTTTTAAACATATCAATAGTAAGATATAATAGTATGCCAACACGTACATGAAACAGATAGATCGGTAGCAATGTACTAGTTTTGTTTGATAAATCAAATTTGAGATCCATTGGTGTTGAGTAAAACACATCTCGTATACCCCGATTCAAGAATGTGCCCACATTTCCTTTGACAAAGACTACTACGTCATTCGCCGCTTCTAGCAATTTTAATTCGAGAATGTATTTGGATGTCCAAGATTTCTTATAGTGAAGGTTGCATCTAAGGTAGCAAGTATTATATCGTCTTACATAAACACAAAGCACAATTATTGATGAGAATTTAATTTGATAGAAAAAGAAAATTTGATAGAAAAAGAAACTATCGGGACTTGATTGTAAGAAACCATAAAATGATGAAAAGAGGTTAATTTTGAAATTATTATCTTGATGCTTTTTAAACCACAAAAGCCCTAGTATAATTTAAAATTTTATTGTTATTAGAGTTGCTTACATCTTACTAAAATCGAATATTCCACTATTACACTAGTATCAATCACAATAATAACTTTGGCCCAACATATATTCTCCAAATAATATATACATGTGTATAAGTACATAACACCTGTCTCCAAGTATCACGAATAATAACGTTTAGTTTTTACATCCCAAAATAAAATCTCATTCTTATCTCCAAATAACCGAGTTCACTACTGATACAACATAATATATATTTAGATAAAACTTATTACTATTATAAACATAGTCTAAAAATAAACATGTCAAATAACAAATAGCCACAACATATCAACCTAGTTTGTTTCCCTTCCGTCAACTTCTCGTTTATTTTGCCCACTTTTAAAATATTTTTTAAAAAAATGACATTAGATAAAATACGAAAGTGAGTGGGTGCACTGCAGTGTCATTTACAAGACCATTTAAATATTTGGATAATGTGAAATTTTTCTTACATACTTTTGTGTTAATCAACACGCAATGAAAAAGTTTCATAGATGTACCAAAATACATGGATGGCAATAAGAAATCTTTTAACGATATTGCGTATAATAATGATCAAGCGATCACATTAAATAATGAGCCATACACTTGGCGATCAGCCACAATTGATACTTTCATTCCTTAACACTTAAAAATGGCCATATAGACATGGTTTGTCATACAATTGACACTTTAATTCCCTTTAACATAAAGAGGTTTGGCAGAGATGTCAATCTGAGGCGGGAGGCGGGAAGCGATCCCATGCCCCTATCGTGGGGGAAATTCCCCTCCCCATGAGACAAACGGAAAACAATTCCCCCATCCCGTTCCGCGGGATCATCCTTTCCACTCCGATTTTTTTAATAAAAAATAATATTTTAAAATTTTTAGTTTTTAAAATATTTTAAAAATAGATAAATTATATAAAAAGAAATAAAATACTCATTATACAAAGTAAATAAAATAAATTAAAGACTTTTTTGTTTGATATATTTAATGTGAATATATTTATAATATATTATATATAGATTGATCACGATGTCGTTTGACGGTTTTTCAATATTTTCAAACATAATTCAAGTGTGGTTCGAAGCCGCAAGTTTGATTTTAAGTCGCGGTTTTAGAATAAAACAAACATGCGGTTTTCAACGGTTTGGTGGTTTTGCGGTTTTAACATACAATACGTGAATATTATATGGAACAATCAAAATGAGTAAAAAGAACATATGAATTTGATAACTAAAAAGTTAAAGGCGTGTTGTTGTCTAAATTGAATATTATAACAACTTAATAACACATAATAAGTGAATCTAATAGATATAAGTGCTTGCAATCACTAAAAGTGTTTCTTATATTTTTGCTTAAAAATCACTTTTTAGTATTAGCAAGTCAATTGCTTCATTTAATCATAATCTAAAAGGAATGGGAGAATGCGCTTTTTAGATTTCTACTTCTTCATTGATTTTTATAAACAAATAATGCCTCTACAACTTTTTCATTGAACTCTGACTTTTGATTTTATTTTCAAATTTACCAACTTGATTCTCAACTACTCTTACTTTTGCTACAATAAATTATTTTTTTCTAAAAAAGCATATGTTTTTGCAAACTCTCCATAAATTCAATATTTCAATCTCCATATCACAAATTTCCCAACATAAATCTCATTATACAATTTACATCCATAACAAAAATAGAAGGCTTTGATGTATTAAACTATTAGTAAATTGACTAATATACCCACAATAAACCCGTTGAAAATAACTAAATATGACAATTCATAATTATACACAAAGATACTCTGATTTAGAGAAATATAATAATAATATATATACATATATTTAGTATTCGTTGTGGTAGTGCAGTCGATGCGATTTGAGACTAACTTGAAATTGTAATTGCACCAACTTATGCGGTGCGGTCTAGATTAAATATATTAATCGTGGTTTTTTGCGATAAATAATCAATGCGTGTGGTGTGGTTTTGATTCGGTTTGGTTTTAGCGGTTTTTCGATTTTGTTGATCAACAATTATGTATATTTAAAATATTATATTATATATTTAATATTCATTTTTAAATGAGAATGAGACGGTGATCCCTGGGTGGAATATGGTCTCCGTTCCCACCAACAAGGAGAAAACTTCCCGTCCCCACCAACGGAGAAACACTCAAATCCCCGTCCCAATCTGGGTAATTTTTAAATTTTAAGCGCTCCGTTTGCGGCGGATCCCGTATGTAACGAGTATTTCCCGCCCACTACAATCTCTACATTTGGCAACAATATTGAGTTTCTTGAAAGAAATCATTTAACGGCTCATCGGTCCAATCAAATGAGATAGTTATTTAAACAAAATTCTCATGGCTCAAATCCGACTAAAACAAGCAAAATAAAAACAATTCGTTAAAGTCAAGTAGACAATATAACACTGGGCATCCAAGCACATAGAACCCTTAATTGATTTTGCATTGTTACAAGAATGAATTCATGATTTTATTATTAAGCTTAGACTACGAAGGTGCGTCAATGAACGATCGTTTGATGTGGTAAAATAGAAACAACTTATGGACAAGTAAAAAGATCGGCGATTGAGAAGTAGCACCAATATGTCATATCTCACAACTGCATCGAGTTTTGTATTTTGAAGCGGTATAAGTAAAATATCCTGAGTGACTTGAATCTAGTATCACTTGAAAGCTAAAAGTAGATCTAAATCTTTTATGTTGGGCACAAGACTTAAATCACACAATTGAAGAATGAGATTTGGGTTCGAATAATAATTATCGCGAATATGAGATCAAGCGGATCTCGGTAATTTAAGCGTAGCGTTCTCTATAAAATATATACTAGAGTGATTGTTGCGGCTATGAAAGGCAAAAGACATAGAATCACAACTCTTCTAAAGACACCAAAATAAAATTCGCATGTTACGATGGTGAAAATAACACAAGATAGAGGAAAAAATGTTGCGACCTGACAAAGAACGCTGGACAAAACATGTCTGTGGTTTTGGCATGTCTGAGTAGTATGTTGCCACAAATCGATCTACAAAATTGATCCATCCGAGGTGGTTCAAGTGGCTAAGAAAACTAAGAGGAAGAAAGACAATACCTATGATACATCAAATGGTAATTCATAAAGTTAAGAGGTGAAAACGGATCAAACAAAATAGACAACGCCACAACACATGAATGGGACGAAACATGAGCGAAGATTTGGATGGTTTTAATTGGCCAATGTGGTTTTGAATTACACTCAATCATCCAACATTTGACTCTCCCATCTCAACTCACAAGTTTTCTAAATTTCCACTAACAAACCCCATCAATATTCAACAATTTAGATATAAACTCACAAAATTGCTCGGTAAAAGTTTAACATCTCGATTATCAATCTTTCAAATCAAAGTGCACACTCTACTTAAAATTGATAAAAATCAAATCCTAAACACATAAATACATTTAAATGCACAAATAACAACATCACACTTGACATAAGAATTAATCACGTGTATTCACAAAAACTCACCAATTTTTGGGAAAAAGAATCAAGAAAACCACTCCCTTGTTGTATTCAAAATTCAGATTTCCTGTGATAAAATTTACAGTTAGCTTCTATGTTTGTAGTTTAGTTTTCCTTTTGAATTTTTCCTTTCCAAACCCCTTTTCAATTAAGCTCAAAATATGGCCTTAATTTCCAATCATGTTACCTTTTTTTTTTCCAATTTCCTATTCAAAAGACCCTTGTTTCCTCTCTGGTAAATCAGTTTCTAATCAAGACCATGATTTAAAATTTAATTCCCTGGTTGTCCAAATACGAGATTGCATGTTGAAAGTGAAGAGAGTTTGATGGTGTTCTAAGTATTTGTGTATGTGATAGTGGGTGCAGCCAAGGGTGTGTTAGAATGAGAAAATGAGAATGATGTTTATCCTTTTGTGTTGTGAGTGCGTCAAGTCAAATGTGGGTCTTGCTCTTTTCTACGGAGAAAAAAAAATGAGTTGGATTTAAGTCCATGAATTTTTAGTTTCTTACACGTAAGCTTCAATACTTAAGAAGATCAATTAAGCCATCTAAGTGCCATTGTATAAATTAAAGTCAATAATATAAATCAAATCACTTAACAAAAAAAATAGCAGCAATAATACCCAACTTTAAATAATTGTATTTTACATCAAGTGAAATATAATTATATCTAATATATATAATACAACATGAATTAAACACTAATCTAAATACAATTACGTCTCTAATAAAACATAACACATTAATTTATTCAAATACAAATTCACATCGAGTTAAGATTTAATTTCACAAATAATGAAGTTCAATTCCATGGAATTATAGTTTAATGACGTGAAATTAATGCAATATTTACTCAATTGAATCAAATAAGAAAATCTTTTTAGATCAAACATAGTATAATTATAATATTCGGCTAATTTAAATACGAGGTTCTACAATAATAGCCCAGGGTGCTTCATGCATACTTCTTCATCTAAACCTCCATGTAATTAACATCCAATTGGTGAAAGAGCCATTTCGTAGAGGCAACAATAAGTAGTACTGCGTCGACAATTGTTAATTTTTCCTTTGGAAGAAATTTGTGAAAATAATTCAATCCTTCTTCTAGTGTGTAGTCTTGAGATACTAATCTAGTTTTATACATTTCAATGGAGCCATCGACTTGTACTTCACTTTATACACCAATTTGCAACCAATGAGAAATATCCTCATTAGAATTACTAAGAAAAGGCTCTTGATTAAGAGGAAGAACAACATGATTAGAGGGAGGTTGCACTTGGTATGCTCGGGGTTCCAAATTTCTAAATTAGTAAACATATGTGCTAGATCTTGGTCTTTTGTGTTATTCAATATGTGAAATGGAAATATATCCTCACAAAATGTAACATTCCTTGATATAAAAATCTTTGTATTGACAATAATACCCCTTAGTACCAATGTGATATCCAGTGAATACACATTTATTAAAGCTCTTAGTTCAAATTTTGTTTTTGTGTTGTTAATGTGGAGGCATAAGGCATCAAAAATTTAAAATGAGAATAATTAGGTGGCCTAGTGAACAACACTTCAAAAGGAGTTTTATTGTTTACACAAGTGTTGGAACTCGTTAATGATATATGATCTTTGCCAATACACATTCATCCCAGAAATTCAAAGGCACTTTTGATTGAAACATTAAGGCTCTTGCCACTTGTAAGAGATGTCGATGTTTTTATTCAACCAAGCTATTTTGTTGTGGTGATTGCACACAGCTAGTTTGGTGTATGATTCCATTATCTTTGTAAAAATCGGGAATTAGAAACTCAAGACCATTTCGATCCTTATATACTTTATTTTAACATTCAACCGAGTTAAGAGAGTTATAGAAAGTTTTCAAATGATACAGTTTGACTTGGTTTTCATCATGTACAATGAAGTGCACCTTGAATATTCATCTACTATAGTTAGACAATATCTAAAACCATTATGAGAAGTTGTAGAAAAGGATCCCATATATCGAGAATAGTTTAATTCAAAATTTGTTGAGAATGACTGATGCTAGTATAGAAGGAAATTTCTTTTACTTTGCAAAATGACATATGTCACAAAATCCAAAATTCATACAATTGGAAGAATGTAAATGAGACAACGAGAGAGAAAACAATTCGATACATTTTTGCTAGAGAAATAGTTTTCTGTTAGAGAATAATGATGAGAAAGCTTTTGAGAAACGTAATTAATTTTGGCGTGATTGAAGATAAGATAAAAATGTAATGATGAAAATCGATTTGATATAAGAATAGAAAATAATATTTGGATATTATTGGTAGTTAGAAATATGTGAGTGGGTGAATAATGAAATTTGTGAAAAATATATAATAATGATTTTTTGTTAAAAAAGCGTGTAGATATGATTGGTGAGAGGAAAAATATTTTTTCGGTTTGAGTGAAAGTCATACCAAACGAGTTGTTTTTGGGGTAAAACCAAATTGTACCATTCCAATATAGTTCGGTATTCAGTATAATAATACATCGTACCAAAATTTTAGTTTATATGGTATGGTGCGATTTTACAATATGCACACCTAATTATATCTCGATTCCTAAAATATATGCCATAATTCTTGATAATTTGAGAAAAAGGATGTTTAATATTACTAATATGCCACATGTCACATTAATTAAGCCAAAAATCATGAGGATTACAGTTATGTGACTCGATCTACATGTATGATATAATGAAAGATAATAATTGGTAAATATAATGTCAAGCAAACGCAACCACATTTTATTGACTAGTATATCGCTTTGTCACGATGCACATAGTGTAATATATAAAGAATTATATCATTTTGATATTAAAAATTGATATCTTTGTAGGAATGTGATACATGTAAAATATACGTGTATTTAAGGGCTCATTTTACTACATTATTGATGCATTTTCATGCAAATTAAGTATAATTAACTTGGCTTCCTTAGAAGGGCATGATCTGCGTATTCTTGTAACTTTTAACAGGAAACATAGCCTAAATTGAAAGATATCGGTTGGAAGGCCGGACATGATCGACGAGTGCAAAGAGAAGATCGAAAAAGACAAAAATGGACAAAAACAAGCTGCACGGTCGGCCCGTGTGACCATGTGATGTGTCCGAGCGAAGTAACACAACTATGCGAAGTAGCACGGTCCGCCCGTGTAGAACCACACGATCGTGTGGGGTGGCCGTGTGAAACCACACAACCCGTGTGATCCATCTGCGACTGATTTTTGTATCCTAATCCCATTAGAACTCTACAAGTGATTTCTCCAAGCACCTATATAAAGGGACCAATGCTTGCACGAATTTTGATCATTCATATAACATACAACACATCAAAATACACAGGATTACTCAAATCAAAGGTATTCTGAGAGATGAGGGCTAGGTTACGAAGAACACTACAAGGCCTTTTGCATCTACAGAAGCACAAGAGTTTCGAAGGCTCTGAAGGGGGATCCATCCTAACAAGAAGGGGTTTTCTTTCTTAGTTTAGATCTCTTGTCTGTACTTAAATGATGTCACAATGTTGAATTTGTTATCAATATTTGGCTAATCTTTCGGATCTAGGGCATAATCAAAATCGTAGATTCATGTTAAATCTTGATTAATTGTTTTCTAATTGATTTATGTGTTCTACTTTATGAATTCGAGTGCTTATTTTTAATTGTTGGTTATTTGGCCAATAATTTGCATGTCATATTTGTTAGTCCATAATTCGAGAGATGAGTTCTAACAAAGACGGAAATCGAATTCGGACATAAGCGAGTATAAAGTCGGAGGCTTATAAGCGTTTTGTGAGTCATTCAATTCATAGATCTATTGGGAGTTATTATTAATTTTTGAGTAGGGATACTAGCAACGGTATTAATCTACTATTTATTTGCTTCGGGAGGGGAATAGATTATTATAGAAATTGAACCCATAGAAACACATAAATTGGTTTTGTTAAACATTGATTGAATTTAATCTGAAGAAGCATGTTGAGATTATGTGCCTAGGGTTGCTTTGAATTTGTTGAAAAGACTTATGGAGTTTCTTTTTATTTCTTTTATTTTTATTTTTTGATTATTTCTTAAAAACTCTTGATATTCGGTCGCTTCAATAAAATTGGAATACGATATTATTATAATCTAAGTATTTTATATTCAATCATGAGGAATACGACCTTGCTTGCCATTATCCTATGAACTACAATGTACACTTGCGGTAGTAAGATCCAAATATTTTTGGCGAACAAGTTTTGGGTTGTTGCTTAGGGGATTGAAAGATTCTACTTAGATATAGTAATAAGTAGTTCAATCTTAATTGAAGTTTTTTGTCAGTATTTTTTTTTACTTTTTCTAAATTTTCGATTTTTGTCTGTAAATAAAGTTTTCTTTTTTTATTATTCTTTTTCAATTTTTTTTATTTTATTTTTGCTTTGGTTCTAACATTATTTTTGTTAAGTGTAGATAGTGCATGATCACATGTTCCACATCTGCCCAGCCGATACCCATTTATTTAGAAATCGAGAAGACAACGAAATAACTAAGGAAAAGATCTAAAGCAATGGCGGATGGGAATAATCAAAACGTCGAGAATAACAAAAACTATAAGGAATGCCCACATGGGGCGGATGAACAGGACCAGATTGTGGAAAGGCCCGTAAGAAGGGCAGTTAGGGACTACTTCCAGCCGAAAGTTAGTCAAACTTATGGGGGTGTGTCCTGTCTGCCAATCAATGCAAACAACTTTGAACTTAAACCTGCATTGATCCAGATGATCTCACATAATCAGTTTGGGGGAAGAGCCGTTGGGGATCCAACGCGCAACTGGCGCAATTTCTTGAAATCTGTGATACTGTCAAGATGAATGGTATTTCTGAAGACATCATTCGATCCTGCCTTTTCGCATTCTCTGTGCGCGATAAGGCTAAGGGATGGTTATATTCTTTGACACCACCCGCAATAGATTGGGCAGAACTAAATCAGCGGTTCCTAACCAAATACTTTCCCCTTAGTAAAATTCTGCAGCTAAAATCTGAAATTGCCCAGTTCAGGCAATTAGCTTCAGAGCCATTATATGAGGCATGGGATAGATTCAGAGAGTTACTAAGCAACTGCCATCAGCATGGATATCCCGATTACCAACAGGTTCAGTATGTCTATAATGGTTTAAGTGGTAACACGAGAACTATTATAGATGATGCATCTAGAGGTGCACTGCTCGGGAAATATCTAGAGGAGGCACTGGAGTTGTTAGAGGAGGTGGCAAATAATAGTTACCAGTGGCCATCCGAGAGACCCAATGTCCGACATGTGGTAGAAGTTCAGGATGAGAAAATTGCCATGCTCACAGAACAAGTACACGTGTTAAACATGAAAATGGATGCGATGCAACATGTAAATCCAAGAGATCCTGCGATTGTTGAAGAAGAGGAAAACTTTGTGGGGCAGCAAAGGAGCTTCAACAACAACTATAGAAATAATTAGACACCCAATTACTATCATTCGGGGCTGCCAAACCATGAGATTTTTTCATATGCTAATCACAAAAACATTTTGCAGCCACCTCCGGGATTTAATGTGGGTAATCAAGGCGGAGCGAGTCAGCGAAAAGAAAGCATCGTGGAGAGATGTTATCCTCGTTTATCGGAGAAGTTAGAGTAAGACCGAATAAGGATGAAGCAAAGATAGACATAATTGAGGAACATGTGACTCGATTGAACACAAATATAAATGCAAGATCAAATCTCAGAAAGACAAGTAGTCCGGATCGCTACTACGGTGGGAGGCCAACATCAAAAAGGCAAATTCCCAAGTAACACCGAATCAGAGAGAGCGGTCTGCAATGCCATTCGTCGATGGATGGTACGAATATGAGGCTCAAAGATTTCAACTCGACCAAGTTCAATGAGCGATGGAACTAGAAATTTGGAGTCCGGTTTGAAGACGTAAAACTTAGCGCTTTATGGGAGGCAACCCAAATTATTTCCTATTTTTCGTTTATTTTTTATCGCCTTCATTTAAACTAATTTCAATTCAAATTTTATTTTTTTAGTATTAACTTAATTTTTAGTTGTGTTTGGTTTTGTGAGTTGTCGTGTGTAGGAGCCATCACGGCAAACTCCGGGTTCGATTATAAAAAAAAGTTGAAAAAATATGTCACACGGCCGTATGAACCAAGTCACACGGACCGTGCGACCAAAACCCCAGGAAGGCGATCCTGGCTAGGTTGTGTGACACCACAAGCCGTGTGGAAGTAAGACAAGATGGAGCGGACGGCGAAGCGTGCAACACGGTCCGTCGTGCGAGCTCACACGGGCCATGCAAAAGGCCCGGTCGGTTTTTAACCTCTTTTTAACCTCAAACACTCAATTTATATCCCATTTTCTCCTACCCAAACCCTACAACTCGATAATTCTCTTCCAAATACTCAAACCCTACTCCAAATCTCTTCAAAATTCACTTCAAATCTTACCCCACAAACACAAATTCTTCACCTTCTCAAGAAACCCATCACCAAATTCCTTCAATTTCTCAACTTTTACAAGTTCTTTACCAAATTTGGGGATTTTTAAATTCAAAGTTGATTTCAATACTTAAAAATTTGGATTTCATGGCTTCTAGAGGAGAAAGAGGAACTAGAAGGAATACAAGATGAAAAAGAGAGCTAACACCCGAGTATGCGTAGATGAACTGAAGGCTTATAATGTCATCATCTTTGGATGAAACACACCGAACTTGATGGGCGGTGCTCTATTATCGGCCATGGATAAATACAAAGGTATCGATGAACCTACTCTTGATAATTTGAGTTTGTTGGAGGATTTTCGGCTATGTGTGGTCGTGTAGATTAGCATGAAGCTTGTTGAATGGGCATTGGGCTACATATTTGATTTATAAGATTGAATTCTTAAGTAGTTTTGAATTAGTAGTCCAAAAATGGAATTTGATGGGGATTAGCTTCCGATTAGCCAATGAGCGAGGGAGTTATTAATTAATGATTTAAATGCGATATATAGAACTAC
The DNA here is from genome assembly GCA_016081115.2 of Rehmannia glutinosa. Classification (NCBI taxonomy): domain Eukaryota; kingdom Viridiplantae; phylum Streptophyta; class Magnoliopsida; order Lamiales; family Orobanchaceae; genus Rehmannia; species Rehmannia glutinosa. Next base: position 72,846,440 of record CM071927.1, on the reverse strand, counting down.
GCTTATGGGGTGGAGGAACATGAAGATTTTGATAAGGATATGTTTTGCGGAGAGATAACGGATAAGCGGTTTATACATCGGTACTTGAAGGCATCTAGCATTTAGAACCCGTGTTTCGCTATATACAAAGAACTTTAGTGGAATGTTGTTTGCGAGGAGGATAGCAAAGGGCCCTTAAGAATAGATGAGTTATTCATTATTTGGTGTATTGCATCGGGGACGGAGGTTGTGCCTAATGCGGGGAGCTACGATAGCCCGGTATTTTGATAGAGTGAGAAAATAAGAAAGGGGAATTTGTATTGGTGGGCTCATTACTCCTATAGTGAGCACTTTAATGTTAGCTTTGAGGGGTATGCGGAGGCCAATGGGGCAAAACTAATTGATAGGACTATTTTATACGCTATGAAAATAATTCAATTTGATGCGTGTGATTCTTGGTTGAATCATGCGGATAGAACTAGAGTTAAGCTCCCAAACCGGAAGCTCTTCTATCGAGAAATAGGAGTAATTGGTTAATGAGAGGTGATCAGGGGCTCGCTTGCTCAAGAAGAGCAAGATGAGCCTATCGGGGAAAGAGATGTGCCAAAATCATCTAGACAAGAGGATAACCAACCATGTGGGCAAGTTAATAGATTATACTTATCGATTGCGGTGGCGATTGATGAGTATCACAATGAATACTTACAAAGGTTCGATGCTATCACCCAACAACATTAGTACATGTGCGAGATGATGTCTCATATGGATCGATGGCACATATCACGGGGCCACTACCTCCCCTCCACCATCACCACGTGATTCGATAAGTACTTTTTACGTATTCCTCTTTTCTTTTGATAATTTCCTCATATGTTCGGAATGAAACATATTTTAAGTTTAATGGGGTTTTCAAGAATGCGTAAATTAGTACTATTGCATTTTGCATTGCATTTAGGATTGCATATAGAGCATAAAATTTGCATTAAAATTTTCAATTTTTGTTATTTTATTTTAGCATGTTTATCGCTTTAGCATGTTTAATTGCTTTTGTGTTATGTGTGATCAAGATTTGAAAACGTTCAAAGCTTCCGTATGATTTTACTATAAGCATTTGATTTTATGAGAAGATATATTTTTGTGAATAATGTGATGAATAGTTGAGAATATATCTTTTACTTGATTGGCATTGATTGAGAAAATTGGGTATTTGAGCATGTTGCAAAAAATAAGCACAGAGCATTTGAGGTATGCGCTTTCATATTATGCAGTCTTATTTTTTCTTGAGTGTGTCATTCATGTTTGTTAGAACTCTAGAATTTTCTTTGGTATCTTCATTGAGACCATGTGTGTACAATTTTTGAAAATGATTTAAGACCATATTTGTTTAGCTTACTTAGCCTAAAAAGTCTATCTATGAACTCATGATTCTCTAGTTAGCCACTTTGGTAGTAAATTTTTATTGTTAGCCACATTTCGATCTTTAAATTTGAAAATATATTTTTCCCAAAATTACTTAAGCTTATAGAAAATGAATAGTTTGGGGGAGATATCGTGAAATTGTGAAAAAGAGAGAATGATCGCAAAAGAAAGAGGGATGGGCAGTAGGTTCCACCTTAATTCTCACAAGTCACAAAAGTTTTGTATATCGCATTTACATCAAAGCATCATGTTCATTTATCATAACTATTGTCGTTTCTTCATTTTAGCGATTTTCCTGGTCTTGAGCGACTATTACGTTTACATCAATGTCGATTCATTTAATGCTTCTCTTCTTAATGGTGCCTTCTTACATTTGTGGCAACATGGTACAGGAAGCCCACCGGAGCTGGAAGTGGATGAGCTTGTGGTTTTGCAGATGATGTAGCAAATCCTCCATACTATGGCTTGATATCTGCAGGAAATAACAATCTATTTAAATATGGAATGGGTTGCGACTCTTGTTATCGGTGAAATGCCGAACATCCGGCATGCTCGGAGATCGATAATTGTAACAATCACGGATGAATATCTTGGTGCACAACAATGATGTTGTTCACTTCGACTTTAGTGGAAAAGCTTTTGGATCATTAGCAAAGTCAGGGCAAGCTAACACACTAAGGCAAGCAGGAAGAATCAACATTCAATATCAAAGGGTACAATGTCACTACAAAAGTATGAGTTTAATATTTAAGATCGACTCAGGTTCGAACCCTAACTATCTAGCTTTCTCAATTGAGGATATGAATGGAGATGGTGATCTTGGCCTTGTAAGATATTGCCTTCAAATTCAAGGGGATCATGGCTGGCTATGGAGCAAACTTGGGGTGCTACATGGAAAGTTGGACTGCCAATAGGAACAAAAGGTCCTTATTCAGTGAGGCTAACTACTATTGAATCTAAGACATCAATTGTAGCATACAAAGCCATTCCAACTGACTGGGCTTCGGGCAAATACTATCGTTCTAATGTTAACTTGCCTTAATCTTGATCTTTAATTATTAGACCATTGTTGAAGTCTTAACATAGTTCTCTTTTTCCCCTTTTTTTGCTCTAGGATATTAGTAGAACTATAAGGAGGTAGAAATGTAACCTATTGGATTGTTCAATAATCTAAGGTGAGTCTAGTATTTAAGTAATAAATTATTGATTTGTCTAAAAAAGGGATGAACAAGTCTTAGGTAATTGAAGAAATAATGAAGCTCGAGAGAAAAAAAATCGAGCAAAGAAAGAAAGAGAGAAAAATCAAGCCAAAAAAAAAAAAAAGAAAGAAATTTTTTGGAAATTGTGAGAAATTGAGAGATTGAGGCTAACGAAAAAAGAAAAAGAAAAAAAGGCAAAAAGGCTTAAGAATGAAAAAAAAAGGAGAAAAAGGGTGGAGTTGAGTTAAAAAAGAAAATATCTTGAAAGAATGAGTTTTATGATAAAAATTGGGTTGGTGAATTGCAAGTCTGTGTGCTTTAAATTCTATTTGCTCAGGTCAAGCCACTTAATCCAAATTTTCCCTACTCTTACCAAAGAGTCTACATTACAACCAAATGAAAGCCCTTTTTGATTCTTAAGTTTTTCGCACAAAAGTAGTAGAGATGTTAGACGATTTGCAAGCCTATGGCAGTTCTACATTCAATTAATTGAGTTAAGAGTAAACACTTACCACATACTTTGAGAGATGAGTGATACACTACTTTCTTGTGAGTCGTGATGTCAAGTACTCGAGAGAGTATTAATTATGCCGAACTTATGAATGATGACTTCTTGATAATGAATTGCATAAGTTTACTTAGATATGGATTCAAATGAAATTGAATGATTATAGTGTTCTTGTATGTTCTTTGTACCCCGTGATTTTATTTTTCTAAATTTGCTCAAGGACGAGCAATAATTTATGTTTGGGGGATTTTGATATGTGTAAAATATACATACATTTAAGGGCTCATTTTACTACATTATTGATGCATTTGCATGTAAATTAAGTGTATTTAACTTGGTTTCCTTAGAAGGGCATGATACTACGTATTCTTGTAACTTTTTACAAAAAATGGAGTTTAAATGGAAAGATATCAGGTGGAAGGCCTGGACATGATTGACGAGTGAAAAGTGAAGATCGAAAAGATAAAGAAAATGGACGAAAACAAGCCGCACAGTCAGCCCGTGTAGGGTGGCACAACCGTGTGATATGTCCGTGTGAAGTAACACAACCATGTGAAATGTTCGGAGAAGAAAGCGAGAACCAAGTCGCCGCGGTCCACTGTGTAGAACCACACGACCGTGTGGGGTGGCGTATGAAACCACATGGCTGTCACGATCCACTGCGGCTGATTTTTGTATCCTAATCCGTCGAGAACTCTATAAGTGATTTCTCCAAGTGCTATATAAAAGGACCAAGGCTTGCACGAATTTTGATCATTCATATAACATACAACACATCAAACTACATAGGATTATACGGATCAAATGTCTTACGAGAGAGAAGGGCTAGGTTACGAAGAACACCACAAGGCCTTTCGCATCTACGGAAGCACAAGAGTTTCGAAGGCTCTGAAGGAGGATCCATCCAGACAAGAAGAGGTTTTCTTTCTTTGTTTAGATCTCTTGCCTGTACTTAAATGATATCACAATGTTGATTTCAAGTTTGTCTATGAATTTGTTATCAATGTTTGGCTAATCTTTCGGATCTTAGGGCATAATCAAAATTGTGGATTCATGTTACATCTTGATTGATTGTTTTCTTAATTGATTCATGTGTTCTATTTTATAAATTCGTGTGTTTATTTTTGATTACTTATTATTTGGCCATCAATTTGCATGTCATATTTGTTAGTCCATAATTTGGGAGATGAGTTCTAACAAAGACGAAAATCAAATTTAGACATAAATGAGTATAAGTCGGGAGAACATAAATGTTTGTAGGGTCATTCAATTCACGGATCTATTTGGAGTTAGTATTAATTGTTGAGTAGGTATGCTAACAATTGGTATTAATCTCTTTTTATTTGCTTCGGGAGGGGGAATAGACTATTATAGGAATTGAACCCATAGAAACACATGAATTGTTTTGTTAAACATTGGTTGGATTTAATATTGAAGAAGCATGTTGAGATTATGTGCTATGCATTTTGCTTTCGTATTTGTTGAAAAGACTTGTGGAGTTTGATTTTGTTTCTTTTATTTTTATTTTTCGATTATTTTTAAAAACTCTTGATATTGATCGCTTGATAAAATTGGAATATGATGGTATTATAGCCTAAGTGTTTCATATTAATCCCTTTAGAATGCGACCTTGTTTGCCATTATCCTATAAACTACACTGTACTCTTGTAGTAGTAAGATCCTTTGGTGAACATAATAGTAATGAGGCGGGGTGGGTATCTCAAGACCCAAACTCGCTCTGTCATATGAATGGGAAAGAGATTGCACCTTGACAGTCGACCGAACAAAATAATGTAGGATTAACTAAATAATATTTTATTATTATTTAACACATGTTTACAAAATATTATGTTAAATATCCATTAGCAAATTAAAAGTTTAGAAAATGAGAAAAAAGAAAGAAAAAAATTGATTATATATTTGAGGCAAGTGTACACCTTTTAAAAACGCTTGTTGAGTTGTCTAAAACTTAAAAATTATATGTTCACTTAATATTTTTCGATAACTAAATTAAATTAAATCAATTGAGACATGGTTGAAATTTATATCAACATAATTACTATATACGTTAAACAATATAAAATTAGAGTGTATTTGGTTTCTCAATAATATCATCCTACTCAAATTATGGTTATTTAAGAAACTATCTTATAACATAAAAATTCAAAAAAGTATATAAAATATAATATTTAGAAAAATACACAATTTAAAGCATCTCTTTACAACTATATATATATATATATATATATATATGATTTCAATATTTCAGGCATTTCAAGCAATACTTATATGTTGGATTATTATTTCAAATATAATAAATAGATACGCATAATTATATATATGTCTAGAATTTCTATAATTCAAGCATGCATGTAATAATTGTACGTTGGATTATTTCTTCAACTATAATACATAAATATGTATAACTATATATACATTATTGATTGTTTTTTTTACAGATTTTGTAGTGCATTATTCGGATTTTTTTGAAAATTATAATTGGATATTTTTTAATTTTTAGATTTTTAATAAGAAAAGATATAACTGAATATATAATTGTCCAAGAATTTTTCCCCCTAAAGAAATAAACAATATAAACAATGATCTTGGTAAACAAAAAATTAAATTTGTAAATATCAAATTCTAATTCAAAATATGCCGAAAAACTTACCAATTTGAAAATATAAGCATTCACATTATTTTCTAATACAACGATCTTAATTAATTTTTGGTCACAAAAAAATTAAAGTATTTATTTTAAATCAAAAAAGTATAAATTCCTGGAAAATCAAATTTACTGAAACTAAGAAATATTAATTTTTTTAAATAAAGAAAGTATAAAAGTTGTTGTCAAAATAATTATACATTAATAATTAGAAGACCAGTTATCTTTGAGAGAGTGAAAATTTGATTGATAGAAATAAGAAATTATAATATTTAATTTTGGAAAGTATAATTCATTAGTCATAAATATAATATTACATTTCTCATTAAAATTTACCAAAAATCTTAGCCTTTTTTATTGCATGTTGTTGACAAAATTAAACCATTTTTAATAATAATTGAATATTTTCCAGATTAAGAAAGATGAAATTCGCCGGAAAATATTATGTTACTATTCCTGAAATAGTCTCTTTATATATATATATATATATATATATATATATATATATATATATATATATATAACCTCAGGTACACTTCTCTATGTGTTGCCAAAATCTTGTACATGTGTCTGTGTATTTAAGCAAAAGAGGTCCCTTATATATTAATTCGTGCAGATATAGTAATGAAATTCTCTGAATTTTTAAAAATACTTCAGATAATACAATATTCTTTTTAGACGATGAATCCCCTATATATTGTTCATAAATAATAACGTGATAAAATTTCTCAATTTTACTCTTTATAAATGATTTATATTTGAATATTATTCATATTTTAAATAAAGTTATTATATTGTCATAGTTTATAATTTTATTTTTTCTCAATATATATATATACATATATATAAAATTTATTATGCACTATAATTTTTATGACAATCTTCAGTCTTCACACATAAATGTATTGTTTTTATGAAATAAATAATTTAATAATTTATATCAAAAGAATTCTGAATTAATATAACGAATTTGAAGAACTTTATTACATAAAAAAGATATTATAAAATAATATTTCCAAATGAATCCAAATAACACCAAAATCACAAATTTTTAGACTTGTCGAATTATTTCCGAATTCAAAATTTGTTACATTGTTGCATATTACAAACAAAAGCAGATGAAATAGACCTGTATACATAATCTGCTTTGTTAACTGAAAAGGTTGCCAGGTTGCCAAAAGTTAGTTGCAATGGGGAAGATGAATCTAATTAAGCAAAAAGGATGACCACAGTAAAACAAAGAGGACATGTCAATTACAGTAAAACACCAATTGTGGATATAATTGTGTCGAATTTCAATTGGTAGGCTATCAATATCAGATCTTTTGGGGAAATTAAGCTCATTAGGACTTTGGCATATTAGTTGTGCAACTAAAATATAAATTTGACAAATTAGCCCAAGACTCTAGAAAATTTACCTTTAACTCAATTTTAGGGAACCCCTTGAAATGGGTTTGCTAGAAAATATTTAGACAATCAAGCACGTTGTTAGAGTAGTTAATAAATTTTTCGATTAGAATGATTCGACAATTAATTTGTAGTTGTTGTCTAAGGCGTTGGGCAAGTTGTACTAGATCTTTAAGAGGGTGAGACATATATGTATAGAAATAAGTTGTAATACACTTATTATGATTAAAATTGAGGGTGTCGTAATAAATAACATTATTTCTTTTTACCATTTTGTCCCTTTTCTTTCTTATTTATTTTGCTTAAAAAATTACCATCATACCCTTATTACTAAAATTATATATTATACATCATAAACGATTGAATATATTAAGATCATCTTGGCAAGATGATATTTGTCAAAGGATGGACAATTTATTTTATTTTTTGTGGTAAAAGTGCATTTGTCTGTGGTCTTCCTAATTGTGCGGGGTTTAATTACTTGATGATAATGGGATCTTAATTTGAGTGTAGGGATTTTAATTAGCTTTTCGGCCTAATGTTTGGTGATAGATTTAATTAATAAGTTAATGAAAGTTTAGATTTGTGATTAATGACCTTTGGACAGCTAATGGAAATTGTGAGTACAAATTTAATTTGTTTGCCTTGTGTTTTCATGGATGCATGAAAAACGGCTTTAAATTCTTTTGAATGCTGAATTGTTGGTGATGATTAGGCTGTAACTAAGACTGTGTGGACCGAATAATTTTTTATTTTTAAAGTTTCAATCAATTAGCTTATTCTTTCAAAAAAAAAAAAAAAAAAAAGAAATAGCTCCTTTAGTAACAATATTGTGATTTTTATTTTAATATGTGTCACTTAAGGGCTTTTTATGCTTTATCTTGCTTGTGTTATTTTTTTTTTAATAATACGGGAGGAGTAGAGGGGATGGGGTTAAAGAAACTGAAAGACTCAAGGTTCGAACGCGTATCAATATATTGTTCTAGAAGATGATCACAAACTGCAAGGCCCGTGGTTTGCTTGTATTTACTTTATCGACTTATAAAAAAATAATCACTATGAAAAAAGAATATTTATGATACCGTGTAAGTAAAAATCTTAAAATTGACACTCGTGACATACATTAAGTAACAATAATTCTTATTTTACAAAAATATAAATTTAAAAATCAATTGTGACAAAAAAAATTGTCTATGTTCTCACGCTTAATGACTAATAACATATGTACATAGTGATAGCACAATTACAGTGACAACTAGATCTATGAACAACTATAAACACAACTATTTGATCATTGGATACATCAATAGTGACAAAATGTTACATTAATTCTTGCCATTATAAAAATTATGAAAACTATTGTCATAATAAAATAGAAAAATTGTCATTTCAATATATATAATAATTGACAACTTCAATATCGCCACCTAATTTTTTTCTCACTTTTTTTTTAATTGAATTAAAAAATAACTTTGAATAAAAATGGAGTTCTATGTCTCGTTTCCCCAAATCATTTTTTATCTTCTTTGAAAAATGGAATTGTTGGGGGGAAAATGCCCTTTTATTATTAAATTAATATATAATTTGAATTATGTACTGATTTAGTCCCACTAATTATCTATTAATTAGTGGACTACAGATGGAATAATCCGGCCCATGAACCATTTTCTCCTACACGGCCCATAGGCCCGCCTCCCATGTGTATAAGATTCATCCTCTTTATTTGTAAGTCATAATATCTATTATTCTCTTAATCACACTTAATTCATATACAATATTCGTTTACTCATGTCTTATATTCTCTTTCGTTCACCGTGTTGCCTTGAGTGTTGGAGGAGCCTCCCTGGAATAACCCCAAGGCCCCTCTAACGTTTGTTATTGTTGGAGGCAAGTTCCCAGTAAAAGACTTCTAGCTTTGGGAGGAAGAAGACTTGGACTAATTGAGATACCTTGACTTGGAGTGATCTGCCTAAAAAAGAAACATCATTTTGGCGTTATCTGTGGGAAAAGCCAAAGGACATGAAGATACAGACTCGATCTCAAGCACACAGAGCCGGATCCCAAGTTGCTGGCCAAGGAGTCAGAGACCAGCAAAAGATACGACTGCTTAAAAAACGATAGGCTAGCCCTCTTCTCTATGGAATAGTGTCGTCTCCCCCACAAGAAAGAAGGGCATTGACCCCTCATCCCAAAAGAGCTCCGCCCACCGAAGAAGTTCGCTTGACCTAAGAAGCCCTCCAAGTCCTGCCGAAAGAAGCTGCCCAAAATGCTCGACCATGCCATGGCCGAGTCCAAGACCGCTCCTGAAAACTCCATGCTAAATATTGAAGACCGTGCTACTGTGGGGGAAAGAAGACCGTCTGGACTCCACCTACTATTGAAGACCGTGACTTGGTAGGTTAGGGAGGAATAGATGAAGAACGTAGCGAGAATCGTGTAGAGCCATCGCCAGCAGAAGAGTCTTAAGTGGTGCAAGCCAGTCAATTGGCCTCTGTTATCCTGACTGAACCAGTACCCTTGGGCATCAAGACCTCTAACTTACCAGACTATGATGGAACTAGAGATCCCCGGGAACACTTGGACAAATTCTATATTGAGGCAAATCTCTATGATATGACGGATGTTGCCTACTGCGAGGTGTTCCGAACCACTTTGACCAAACAAGCCCTAAGTTGGTACAATCAACTCCCAGTGGGCTTGTTAGGTAATTATGTGTTAGATTTTGATGATACCATGTAGGAAGTTGGCACCCGTTTTCCTTGTAATTTTGTATTGTAATGATAGGACTGGAAGAACTGAGTTAAGTCAGCTAAGTCAAAATTACAAGAAGTCAACTGCGGACTGGAATGAAGACCCTGTTGTGGGTCAGTTGAGTATGGCCTAGAAGGAAGTCAAGGACTCGACTGAAGAAGAGTCAGCTGAGGAACAACTGTGAGGAGTGTCAGTCAAGTCAACTAGAAGAGCCAAATCTATTAGTTGAAGTGATAGTTGAGTCAATCCTATGATTGGAGTAGACTCAAGTCACCTGGGGTAGATGCAGCAATCAAGTGAAGACAATTGACTTAGATCCGTTGGAATAAAGTCAAGAATATTACTCGATATAGTAATATGTCAATTTGCCAGGTCTTAAAGTGTTTGGCCCAAAATATGCAAAATGAATGAACCAATGGAAACATCAGACCTTGTGTTAGAATCTGCAAGGCAAATACCATTTAATACGAGAAAAGGTCAACATCACAAGGGCTGCAGACCAAGACAAGACAAGCCAACGAACACAAGTGACATTTGAAACTAGCCTATCTCTTCAACGGGCAAATTTCAAATGTGCACTATAAAAGGGAAAAAAAGGTAATGATTGACAATTTTTAAGCAATATTCAAAATTAACCTGCAAATTCTCAAAGCTTATCAAGATATTCCTCAAGCCTAAAACTAAACAAACTCTCGATCTAACACAAGTCATGAAGGAGAATAATTCAATCTTGAAGAGAAAAACTTTTGAAGATCAAAAAGGGTCTACTTTCCAAGTTGAAGGATTGTAAAAGGTTCAAGGTCGAACCAAGTATCAAGTTTGTTGGAGGGCTTCGTGATCAAATCCAAGAACTTAAGTGAGTCAAGAGCCAGGCATTCCCATGAAGAAGCCGAGTTGCAAGAGAAACCAAACTGTGATCAAAAATTCTCTCCCGGGCCGATAACCACTTTGTAAACTGATCTTACTTAGTAGATTCCTCCGAGTTGGAGAAGAGTGTAATTACCCCATCTTGAACCACTATAAAAATACTTGTGTCAATTTACTTTCAAATTTTCATTCCCGCACATTTACTTTATATCTGCATTTGTTAGTTAATATTTGGAAAGAAAGACATCACTTTGGAATACATCTCAACTAATAGACGCTTAACTAACATATTCGCAAAGCCATTATGTGAATCAAGGTTTGAAGAGCTCAAGAATTAGTTAGGATTAATTGAGCAGAGAAAGAAGATGAGAAAATGGAAAATGAGCAAGTTTCACATTGCGGCCAAGTGAAACACCCTTTATGGTGAGACAGTTCTATCGATCGGTCACGGTGAGTGATGATATGTGAAAAGAAGCGAGCTAAGTCACTTTGGAAGAAAGTTGAATCATTTATGAGCTAATCTGACAAAAAAATACTTTTATTCGTGTCAATATTTTTAAGAATAACATCGGTGTAATTTACTTTATATAAAAAAGTCGACAAGAAAATATGATTGGATATAAATGATGTTGCATTTAATGTGGGAAATTTAATGCGGTTTTGAAGTCTTAACTTAATCTTGATTTTTTGATCAAATTTTGAAATTCCAAAACCGTCCTTTCACGTCCCATATATAAAATGAAAATTTCATTTTCTCTCTCCTCACACAAACTTACTCGTCTTTAGAAAGAAAGCATTTTCTCTCTACAAGCAAGTGAAACCATATTTCTTCAAGCTCAAGTTTTTCAAGTTTTTAATCGGTCAAAAGTTCTAAAATAGAGCTAAGTGCAAACCATAATTTCATGTTGCTATCCGAGAAGATCCACACCGAGCGTCCGTGGATTTTTTGGAATGACCAATATGCGGATATGGATGGTGCCCTTAAAGAAGATAGCTAAAAATTGGAAAAGTCCCGGTTGAAGGACTTTCTATCGATGCGATTCACAATTTATTCGAAAAAGTGGCAATATTTTACGTGAACGCTTTCACGGTGCCGATATATATGAAATCCATTCATCCGTCCACATCACAAACTCCATTAAAATCTTTAGAAAGGACCTTTTCTCTCTCTACAAGCAAGTGAAACCATATTTCTTACCCTCAAGCTCAAGGATGTCAAGTTTTTAATCTTGGAAAAGTTAAAAAGCCGGGAGTATCTTTGCTAAAGTCATATATAGCTAAGAATGATTTTCTGAAGGAAGACTACCACAAACTGATGGACACCATGTCCAAGTGCGTGGACATGAAATTTGGGAGTTTCAATCGGAGTTCCAAGGACTTTCGATCGTGATGGCTGGAATCATATACGATAAGAAGGTGAACTGGGCTGAGTTCGTCTTCAGCCGAGTGTGCCAGAACGTGATCAACCGGTCCTATAAGGAGGATGGCACCTTTGGATGTTCGCTAGGTTATGGCCTTGTCATTGGCCATTTGATGGAAGTGAAGGGGATAGCACTGCGCCATGGAAAGCCATTCAATGCAAATAAGAGAATGTTCAAGGCAAACATCTTTGATGCGCAGAAGAAGGCCCATGCAAGAAAGGCGGATACTAGTGAGGGGGAATGAGGGCGACCCTGCGTGGACATGACTAATTGAGACCTCCCACTCTCACCAAAGCCTATCTCTAGGAAGAGAGCTGCGACATCAAAGCACGCCCGCCCGCTTCGTCGACCAAGTCGAAGAATCACACCTTTAAAAACTATAAACAAAAACACACCCCCAATAGCCGGTTAAGCCCCGCTGCATTTTGAGGAAGAGAAACCCCAAATGCCTTCTCAAGTTGTGAAGAAGAAGCAGATTGCCAAGTCTAGGAAAGCAGCTGCTTCTAAGAAAACTTCTATTGAAACACAGGCCTTCCCTCAGGAAGAGTCTGAAGAGGTGGAACCTGAGATTACGTTGGTTGCTACTAAAAGGAGACGGTTGTTCAGGAAAAGTATAAGAGCCCGAGAAGAGAGGCTGCGACATAAAGAGCACATCAAGACCCGTTGTGTGGGAGACAATCTGTGAAAAAGACAAACAAGCGAGACAATCAAGCCTGTGGAAGAACAGGTTGTCTCACCCCCTCAGACAGATGTAGTTGAGTCTGAGGAGGAGCAAGCCCCATTAGCCGCCATTTAAGAGACTGGAGAGGAAGATGATGATCTTATAATGTACTCTCGGTCCCATTCGGCGCCGAAAGAGGAATGGAGGAGCATGGAAGTTGGATTATTGAAAAGCTGACTTTGCTCACCCCGAGTTCATTGAGGAGGAGTAGGAAGAGCTTCTTAGATTCCTTGGTCATGAAACTGTCTAATTTGCCCTTAATGAAAAAAGCTGCATGGAAACCCTTCGACTCATAAAGGAGGAAGAGAAGGAGAAAACTAAGGAGTGAGCTAGAGCCTTGGAGAAATCCAAGATGTGTTTGCAAACAGGGATGCATGAGCATCTCCATGAATCATCTGATAGTGATATGGAGGAGATGGACCCTGTTGCTGCAGTAGAGAAGGTCGAGTTAGAGCAGGCCAATAGAGAATCAACAGCCATGCATGAGCTAAACCTTTAAGAAGGTACATGAGAGTCCTCCAAAGTCTCTCCTCCGACTGATCCTTTGGGAGTGGCGCAAGAGATTGCAACCCTTATTGCAGCGACACGTCCCCCGTGCACTCTACTGATGGCTCTCAAGGACATGGCAATAAAGTTGGGAATTTGGGCACCCAAGCCAAGCCTAACCCTGAAGAAGGTGTTGAGACACCTGCCCATACGGCTAATCACTAAAAAGACACAACAGCGGTGTCTCAGAAGTAGAGTGACCCCATCATCAATCACTCAGTTGGTGCACCGGCTGAGGGGGAAAATCTCTCCACCACAGCAGGGTCGGAGGATGCTGTGGGAGACCAAACAAAGAAGTTTGGAGGCAAAGGAGAGATTATCACAGAAGAATGCAGTGGAATTAACGGTTCTTTAAGAAGTTGAGAATGAGTTAGTCTGTCCCAGCTGAAATTTCCTCTGCTGAGAAGGCCAATGAAGCTGTTGTTGCAGCTAAGGCGAAGGATGGAGAGGCCTGTGAGTTGAGACTCTATGCCACTGAAAGTACAATCCAAGGAGTTGAGACTGCGAAGGATGCCATTGTTGAAGACCCTAAGACAGTTGAGACTCTCAAAGGGATTGTTGAAGGCCCCACGGTTGAGATGGGCTGGGGTAAAAAAGGCCTAAGGGAGGCCGAGACTTCCCGGGTAAGGAACAAGGAACAGAGCAGGCATTCCTCAAATTGAAGGAGCTATTGCGGAAGAGGTGATCAGCGCCCTTTGGGATTCCCAAGAGTACATAGACACATCATTTAAGGATCCGGGATGAAACCGAAACACCACGAAGATTCTTCAAAGGACAAGGTTGAGGATGTTCTTAAATCTCTGGAAGTATGTCAATGATAAGACAAAGAGATTCAATTTTGATGATGAGCCATCTCCTAAGGTCATATCAAATTCCGATGATGTTGATGAGACAGTGAGGATCGGAGTCACTCAACCGGAAAACCCCACCTAAATTGAAAAAGTCAGTTAAGGCAAAATTGAGGCTCGATCGGTGAGCAAACACATTCAATCGCTCAAATTGAACTAGAGTCGATTCTGGGATTCCCGAGTACCATAGTTGCGATCAAAATCTCCAACGGCTCACTCCACAAGCTTCCACAACCGCAACATCTCGATGATGTCAATGATAAGGCACACAAAAGAGCTAGATCATTGCAAGAAATTCAAAGACAAACCCCTCAAAGTGAAGCTTGGGGGATATCATTTGTATGCAATGATATTTTTGAAGATATGTTCCCATTCAACTGAAAGCGGATATGGAGGAAGAATCGCAAAGATCAAGAGAAGTACACCGTGCAAGAAGAGCCCGCCATTCCTACCAAACCGAAATTACTCGCCTAGAGAACAACATGAATGAAAAGATCAGTCTTCTCATAGCTGAGATGAAATTGGCGATAGCTGAGTCAAAGGCTACTCGGTTAGAGTTCCGAAAAGCCCACTCCATAGCAGACTCAAAGCAGGATTCTACCATCAGCTGACTGGATTTCCTCCTGAGTGGTTTGTTCCCTGGGCTAACCCTTTCATTTGGTGATGATGCCGAAAAGGGGGAAGATGAGGCCTTAAAGGGATTGAAGGAGGAGGCAAAAAAAGGAGGTGACAAAGCTAAGGGGGAAGGAAGTTCGAAAAATCTTCCTTTGAAACTGATGTATGCTGAAACCCCACATGTAGGTGAAGTCACAGCTTCCATTCTCAGCAATCTACCCCAGATGCTGCCTGTTGAGAAAGTTGAGTTGGCCATGAAAGATAAAAGGAAGGCCATCGAAGCTTCATTCAAGGAAGTAGCTGAGAAGCAGTCAGCTCGCATTCAGGAAATTATAAAGCAATATGGTGGTCCTCCGGCCGGAAAGGACTAGCTGCTATAAAACCCCTGAGAGATATTGTTATGCCTAATGTTGGATCTGAGCCCAAATCTCTAGAGGAGTTTCAAACTCTAGAAGCAGAAGGTTATTTTCAAGGAATGACTCTGCCTTAAGCTTGAGATTTGTATTGGGAGAAGGGACTGGATGTGTGTAAATCAGCAGATAAGCAGCAGACTTTCAGTAGTCATTCAGCTGGAAAGTCAAAGACTCCAATACAGTATACTCCCATAGAAAAGGGAGCTGAGTCAGGAAGGGGAAGACATGGTGGCGGTGGAAGAGGTTCTCAACCACTTCCAAGACCAAAGAATGTTACGTATATTGATCCACAAAAGAAAGGGATCACATACTGGGCTGGATATGACCATCTTGCTAACCTTGAGATGGCATGCCTGAACGCTAAAGTTGTTAGGAGGCAAGAAGTGAGAAATGAGAGAGCAAATTAGAATGGCTTGAGAGGCGTGAAGGGATGACCTGCTTTGCTAAAAAGAGCTTATGAAAAGAAGAAGAAAGATGAAGAAGAGAGGAAGAAGAGAAGATCAAAAGATGACAGGAAGAGGGCTGAAGATGAAGAGAGAAGAAGGAAGCAGCAAAGGCGTTGAAGTGTGTGCTGTGAATACATAAATGTAAGTCTTCTGTAATAAGCTCTGTGTATTTCCCTGTAATTTTCATTCTTTATGTATCGTATCTTAGATATACGTTGTACTGTCATACTTGTATAAAGCTCTGATACTTATTGTAAATAGCTTTGTAAAGGACAAGAATGCTATGATCAATAAAATGATTATTCAAAGCATACATTTTTTATTACTGCACTGCTTGTATGTTTGCTGTTTACTTATTTTATATGTTTTAAGTTTTGGCATCATCAAAAAAGGGAAATTGTTAGGAAATTTATTTGTTAGATTTTGGTGATACCATGTAAAACTTAAAGTAGGAAATTGGCACCCCCCTTGTATTTATGTATTGTAATAGATAGGACTAGAAGAGCTGAGGTAAGTTAGCTAAGTCAAGATTACAAGAAGTCAATTGCGGACTGGAATGAAGACTCTGTTGTGTGTCAGCTGAGTATGGCCTAGAAGGAAGTCAATGACTCGACTGAAGAATAGTCAGCTGAGGAACAACTGTGAGGAGTATCAGTCAAGTCAACTAGAAGAGCCAAGTCTATTAGTTGAATTGATAGTTGAGTCAATCCTATGATTGGAGCAGACTCAAGTCACCTGGGGTAAAGGCAACAGTCAAGTGAAGACAACTGACTTAGATCCGTTGGAATAAAGTCAAGAATATTACTCGATATAGTAATATGTCAAGCTGTCAGGTCTTAAAGTGTTTGGCTCAGAAATATGCAAAAGGAATGAACCAATGGGAAACACTGCACCTTGTGTTAGAATCTGCAAAGCTAAAATACCATTTAATACGAAGAAAGGTCAACATCACAAGGGCTGCAGACGAAGACAAGACAAGCCAACGAACACAAGTGACATTTGAAACTAGCCTATCTCTTCAATGGGCAAATTTCAAATGTGCGCTATAAAAGGCTGAGGAAGCATTTGACAAAAGGAAACGATTGACACTGATTTTTCAAGCAATATTCAAGCAATTAACCTGCAAATTCTCAAAGCTTATCAAGATATTCCTCAAGCCTAAAACTCGAAGAAACTCGATCAAACACAAGCTGTGAATGAGAGATAACTTCAATCAGTTGAAGATGAAAACTTTTGAAGATCAAAAAAGGGTCTACTTTCCAAGTTGAAGGATTGTAGAAAGGTTTAAGGTCGAACCAAGTATCAAGTTTGTTGTAGGGCTTCGTGATCAAATCCAAGAACTTGAGAAGTGAGCTGAAGTAGACAGGCAGCGGCCTCGTGAAGAAGTTGAGTCGCAAGAGAAGTCAGCTGTGTGATCAAAGTTGTCTCCATACTGATAACCACTTTGTAAATTGATCTGTTACTTAGTGGATTCCTCCAGGAGTTGGAGAAGAGTGGACTAGAAGAATTACCCCATCTTCGAACCACTATAAAAATACTTGTGTCAATTTACTTTCAGCATTTTCATTCTTGTACATTTACTTTATATCTGCTGTTAATTAATATTTGTTATCCAACTGATAAATAACTAAGTGCTAAAATAAGTTTTTAAAACAAGCTTTAAATCTATCAAAGGGTGTTAAGTCTTCATTATTATAAAACCAAATCAACTAAGTTAAGTATTTGGCTTAAGAAGCCGAGGGATTATCTTTGTCAATAGCTCTATCAGTCCATTGAGTGGGTAACTTAGAAATAGCCAACTTAGTTGTCCCCCAATGACACAATCGATTTGAGTCAACTCATGTTGAATAAGTTTAAAAGGACTAAATCGAAAATTTGGTAAGGTTTATTTAACTCCCCCTTCTAAACCTTACACCACAGCCCTTGAGACCTACAGAGCTCCATCACCATGATGCATAAATTTGCTGAGGCTTTCGTGCAACAATTCTATAATAACAAGGAAAACCACCTGACCATCGCACATTTGTTTCGACTCAAGGTGGGGGAACCTTTGCGCGACTTTATGGGACATCTCGTAGAATCCATGAATGAAGGTACCGATATCCAACAAGAGACCTTGATTAGTATCCAGTGGCGTGTCATTCCCCGTTGACACTTTGTAGAACCACTTGAAGAAGAACTTCTCACCATTTTAGAAAGACTCGCAAGTTGTACCAGGGTGCCCATCCGAGCGGATAGGGCTATTGAGTCCCAACACAGGAATAATCGCAAGACCAGAGAGGATGACAAGAACTAGCCTCGAAACAACAAAATAGGGAATTATGAACAAACACCAACCCCCATGAATGCACAATTAACAGAAGTGTTAACTTCCTCCCAAATGCAGGGAATCGTAAAATCTCCTCAGAAGATGAAAGATAATCTCTCGAGACTTCATTTCAACCTTTATTGTCACTTCCACCATGACAAAGATCATACCTTCGAAACCTGTATTCAGCTAAGGAAATAAATTGAAGGCTAATTCAGAAGGGCCATCTACAAGAATACGTGGATCGACGAGATTTATACAAGGATCCTGACCAAAGAGAAAGTACTCCGGGGCGCCCCTTACCAAGTTGAAATGATGGACCAGCTCATCCATGGATGCTCCTTACCCCTACGACACGAACTAGGGGAAACCTATCCTGAACTAGTCTCGGGTCGTTACCTCCACAATTCACCTTAAACTGAAGTTTCCCACCGAATATGGAATGTACAAGACCATTGGGGATGTCAAGACTACACGAGAACGCTACGTGGCCATATTAAAGATGAAATGAACTCCCTCAGTTAGATAGTAAGAGCACCACACCATTGTAGGAGCTGCGGACCTTGCTAGCTTCCGCAAATACCAATTCTCCCCCGCTTTCCAGTTGCTCTCCTATTTTTATCTGCTTTCTGTTCATTTCTTCCCCAGAGGCGTTAAACATTGTTGTCTCTATTTTTAGCCTAACTCTGCCCATGGGGCGTAAAACTTTGTTGCTTTATGAATAATGAATGAATTACTTTCAATTTCTTCCATGATTACTTGCTTGTAGTTAACTACTGAATATGGTCGTGATCTATAACCATTGGGGCGCTCTCCTCAACGTACCTCCTCTAGCACTCCTGGGGGAGAGAGGTTCCCTCACGGAGGGACTTTCATAAATTAAACCTCATCTGGTGCTCCCGAAGGGGAGAGACTCCTTCCCATGGTGGGTCCTCGTAAATTAAACCTCCTCCGGCAATCCTGGAGGGGAGGGGCTCCCTCACAGAGGGTTCTCATAAATTAAACCTCCTTCGGCGCTCCTGGAAGGGAGGGGTTCCCTCAGAGGGGATTCTCATAAATTAAACTTCGTTCGGTTCTCCCTGAAGGGAGAGGCTCAGTCATGGGAGGGTCTTCATAAATTGAACCTATTTCGGTGCTCCCAGAAGGGATGAGCTACCTCATATGATGGTCCTTGTAAAATAAACTTTCGGAACATAAGGACTCCCTCATGGAGAGGTCCTCGTAAAATAAACCTCCTCTGACGCTCATAAAGAGGAGGGGCTCCCTCACGAGGGAGTCCTCGTCAATTAAAGCTCATCGGGTGCTCCCAGAGGAGAGGAGCTCCCCCGCAAGGGGATCCTCGTAAATTTCCCTTCCTCACTAATATACACCACATAAATGAGCACGAAAAAAGGCACAAATGCTAATACATGCCCATAAGGAATTAATACACAGTCGAAGAAATTATACAAACAAGAGCTCCGAAAAGGGCACCACTTCTAGGCCACGGGAAGACGCCCCTAAGCTCACAAAGGGCACCCCCAACCTCCGTATAAACATCTTCAGCTATTCCGGGAGAATTAAGGCTTCCTCCCAAAGGGAACGATCATCTCAACACAAAACGTGAACAAGTACCCACATATCACTATAAGAATTTCGCAGAATACCGACGGAACTTGCTGACGGACCAAATTCGTCGGTTTTTGGGTCAATTTATTCTTTAAAAAAATATGATATATTCCCGACGGAATACCGATGGATTACCAAGGGATACACCGATGGATTCTAAACCATCGGTAAATGGTCGGTACATTTTGCGCCAAATATTGCCGCATGCGCTTTAAAATCGAATCACCGAAGCGGTTTGTGATGATTATTACCGAAGCGGATAATATTTGTTGGTATATATTAAAAACATTCAACAATTACCGACGGAAATAAATCCGTCGGTAATGTTCACAAAAAATGTTGTTGTTTTGTAGCATTTTGTATATTAAAAAAATAATTTTTTATTTGAAAATATATACCGACGGATCCGGTTCCACCGGCATGTTAAAAATTGATGTATTTGCTTTTCGTTTGTTTGTTTACCAGAATAGAAATTAATTTAATAATCACGAACGGATTAAATCCGTCGGTATGTGATTATGTCATATTCGTCGGTAAATAGGGTTTAAGCGAAAAAACACAAGAAACACATTTTCTTCTCATTCTCTTTTCTCTATTTTTCTTAATATTGTTCTCTCCTCCATCCAGATTCCTCTTCCCCACACACCACCATCGTCGCGCCACCGCCGCTCCCGTCACGCCTCCACGGTAACCCTTTTCTTGTCTTTCTCTTTTCTCTATTTTTCTTAATATTGTTCTCTCCTCCAGTCCAGTTCCCTCTTCCCCGCACAACCATCGTCATGCGTCGCAGCGCCACTCTGTCACCACGCCTCCACGATAATGTTGTGATTATTGTTCTCTCTTCCAGTTCCCTCTGCCCCTCTTTTTGTTTGTTTTTTTTTGTAATTTTATTCTTAGCCCTAATTTTATTCTTAGCCCTAATTTTTGTAATTAAGGTTAATGGACTCTCTTTTCTGAAGTCAGTAATGATTGTTTTTTTCTACATAAAATTTCTTGCTCTGTTGAAGTGTGAACTATTGTTCTGATGGAGGAAGAAATGTTTTGTTCTATAGGTTTTTTGTGAGTGAATCTATCAGAGTGTACATTAATTGTAATACACGGAGTGTTTCTATAGATTGGGTTGGACACTATATCAATCTTGAAAGTACAAGTTATTAGTTTTCTAGTGAGAGTTTAGAACTTAGACAGATCATTAGGGTCCACTATAAGGAATCTCATGTAAGGAAAAAAGAATAAACTTGAATGCACTATAAGAGTTGTTCCTCAAAATTCAAATAATTTGTCACAATTTGCTGAAAGTTGAAGCAGAGAGGCATCAAACATGGCCTTCCGGGTGTAGATTTGAACTTTGCAGCAATTTGGGCCAATTATTTTAGTTCAAAATGGTTAACATGTTGAATCAATATTACAAGTGATTGCTGAGACTAAAGCAGGAACACACGGACTTGTAGTTGTCGTTCAAAAAGATGCTAGTTTTCAAGGTGATGGTTGAATTCCAGCTGAAACAATTATTTTTTCCACCTAGAAGTTGAGAATCACTTTTTTTTTTACTTTGCAAACACTCCCGCGGTCAGGTTCAGTTTTAGCGTAATCCACGGACTTGGGCTTCAATAGTAACAGTACCTGAGACAAGTATGTTCAAGGCGGTCTTTCACAAATTACAGATAGCTTTATGTCCAAGATTACAGCCTCACTAATCACTTATGACCAGGGAATCACATCCATATAAACACAGCAATGTTCAGCTTAGCTTAATTTTCAGCGTAATATTAAATTTGTTGAAGGAAGAAGAAAGAGTTTCCATTTTTTTCTTGAGAGGAAAAGTAGAAGCTTAATTGGATCTCTCTTATATATGTAATTTCCTAAGCAAAGGCTGAAGAAAACTAATAAAGAAAATAAATGAGTTCTATAAAGGTTTATTCAGATGTTTCCCTTTTTATGGGTTGAACCTTGATATGCCATTTTCTAAATCAAACATTTTAAATCAAACATTTCTATGTATTATTCATCTTGTACATTGTTTGTTTTCTATATCATAAAGTTGTCAACTCTCTGCCATTTATTTGGTTTTTCAGCAAGAAAATTCAAATAATAATCCGTAGAAATTTGTTTAATTACACCCCAAGAAGAAGGAACAATTTAATAGAAAACAGAAAATTTAATTTGTTGGACTCTAACTATATATAAGAAGCAGCCAACTAAAAGGTATTGAGATCTCAAAAATTAGTTAATCCATTTGTGCTTGTATACCTAAATATAAATTCTAAGAAATACAATCTGTAAAAACCTTATGAACCAGTTTTGAATGAAATAGTACTTCAAAAGTTTTATTCTGTATATTCAATTCTCTGTCATTAGTCCATACCATATTATAATCAGTAATTTGGAATTTAGAAGGACAAATTAAATATTTCACAAATATTTTGTAATAAGTAAAATGCTTTTCTAGATTTTGGATATGACTAGTGTCGGTATTCATCTTCCAATACTTTTCTAATTTAATCTTTTACTTTATCGTTTTATATTTGGATCACAACAACTTCTTGATATCTCAATCATTAAACAAGTGGGTTATGCAGACAATTTTTCCATAATGTCCTTGAATTTGTGATTACCTTTTGGTCATCAAAAGGTTTGTATTATTTTTTTCTGGATTCATTTTTTGTTAAAGATTGGCTCATCTAGCTTTTACACATCAATGAACTATAAGTTATGCGCTTTTTGTGTGTGAAAAGTTGTAAGTGTGAGTTGGCAAGGACCATTCTCCACTGGATTTTTGTACTTTCTTTTTATTTTAATGATACATTAACTTTCTATTTATAGGTCAAGTTTATATTTAAATAAAATATGCCTTTCCTCATTTCACTTGCAAAGGCTAATACTAAATTAATATGTTTTGATGATGTTGACAGGAGATTTAGTTTTCAAATTCCTGTGAACGGTTTCAACTATATTTTTGTTTGCCACCATCGTCGCCGCTTCTTTTTTTAAGGTAACCTCTAAAATTTAATGCATGTATAAGTATATATATTTATATAGATTGCATGTGTGTGTATTGGTATACATATGAAATGGATGGAAGAGGGGATGCATGCTTTGATAAATAGTGTTGGTGGATGAATTTTGATGTATATGTATTGATTTTGAGAAGATGAATAAAACTATTAGTTAATATATTTTAGGATTGTTGTTTACAAGATTCAACCCTCTATTAGGATTAAAGCCACACTCAGTATCAACTTCAAGCTCAACTATCTTCAAAACCTCTGAGCAAATACGCTGACACCTCTGAGCAAAAACTAGTCTAATCACCTGAGCCACAATGGAATGATTCGACTGGAGCGGGACATACCACTGATTCTGTGCAAACTTGAACGTATATTTCTCCCCAGTTTTTTTGATTCAATGGAGCATCTACCGGTTCACTTGGCCTATAAAGCAAAAATTGCTGGTCCAGTGCAATATAGATGGATGTATCCATTCAAGAGGTATATATATATTATTTTTTCAAACCTTATTGTAAATTATAACATTCCTTGACCCCCGTGCAATTTAAATGCCTAGGTACGTACGCAAACTGAAAAATAATGTAAAGAACAAAGCAAAGGTTGAGGGCTCTATATCAAACGCATACTTGGTGGAAGAGGAATCCATATTTTGTTCGTACTATTTTAAGGACCATGTATCTACAAAAAATAGAAATGTGCCTCGAAATGACGATGCATGTGGTGGCGCTGATGACCACGAAGAAGTTATCTCGGTATTCAAAAAGGTTGGTCGAGCATTTGGAAAGGAGAAATTTAGATTTATGACTAGTGATGAATACAATGCGGCTCAATCCTACATTCTATTAAATTGCGGTGAGGTCGAACCATATATTAAGTATACATTCGCTCCAAACAACTTTATCCAGTATGTGACCTCTTATTAGTATTTTAAAGATGATAATTCCTAATTTTTTGAAGAGTATACACTGAGCATGTGAAGCGGGGCAAATCGAGTATTACAGATGCTCAACTCAGTAGAAAATTGGAAAATGAATTTGCTAAGTGGTTCGAAAACTGCGTGAGATTTTTTAAACACTTTAATTATCTTCTTTTAATTGAACTGAAACCACTATCTAAACTGATATAACTCTTACCCATAATTTAATGTCATAATAGGTACAAAATCCTGTGAATAATGTTACCAATGAATACATGAGGGATCTTGAAAAAGGTCCACTAAGATATATGGCTACATATCCAGGGTATTTAGTGAATGGATACAGATTTCACACAATTGGGCATGGATCAAATCGATCTACTACTAACAATGGAGTTTGTATTAAAGGTGCAAACTACAATGATGATGAAAATGATTATTATGGTCGTATGTTGGAAGTTATCGTCGTGAATATCCAGGGTTGCCATTCAGGAGGATAGTTTTGTTCAACTGTGAGTGGTTTGATCCAACAACAATGGGCACACAGGTCGATTCTCAATATAAGCTCGTAGAGATTAATCATAAGCGTAGATTCAATCGATACGAGCCTTTTGTGCTAGCTATTCAAGCTACACAGGTTTACTATTGCCCATATCCAAGTTTGAAACGTGACAAGATAGATTGGTGGGCGGCGTGTAAGATAAAATCTGGATATAATATAGAATTTATTGAGTTGACTACACCTTCAGCTTCGTTTCAAGAGGAAGTCATAGATACGAACCATTATGTACAAGGCATCGACATCCACGTACGGTTGCACCCACTGATAATAATATAATAGAACTTGGAGATGACTTGGTTGACACAGAGGATGAGATATGGACAGATCAAGAAACAGGCGATGATGAGATTGAGCCTAATTTAGGAGATAGCGAAAATGATTGTGCAGGTTAGACACCTTCATATTTTGTAGCTTTGTTTTGTTTATTTTTTCATATTATAGTGCAATCGTACATATTGTAGTGCAGATTTACTTTACGTACTTTTTAATTTATAGTCCATGTTCATATAAATTGCAAATAAATAACATGTTAATTGTTTTATTCTTTCAGATGGCTAGAGGTAGAGGTGCACGAGGGAGGTGCACGAGGCACACATGGACGTGGACGGGGATGAGGGGATGACTCTTCATCTGCATCATATCAGCATGTCCCTTCGTCTATACTTTCAGATGAGGGAGATGCGATGGATTTGGATGCAGCCACACCATCATCAGATGACGTCCCTTCCAGCTCCACTTCTGTCACACAAGCATGTGTGCCTACTACTGAGGAGTGTTACATAGAGGGTAAAAGGTACATTTATCTTCAATACATGTTTATGTGTTTCTTATTTCATATTTCATAGTTTAATGATATATAATATAAATGCAAACACATATTTGTAGATTGTGGCCTGAGAGCACTTCATGAAATATGACTAAGATCTTCCAGCAGAAAATGCACGAAAATGGATACAAGTGGAAGAGCCTCTTAGATAGTCAGAAGAACGAGTATTTCTCAGAATTTATGGTAAATTAATTAACTTATTATATGTCAAGGTGCGTTATGTTGGATTTTTTGTTTAAGTTATTTTTGGCTTCATGAGAGCGCTCACGGTCTCAAGTTGATCCCAAGGCTACTCTTTGAGTTGTTTGAAGCATAGCTACAATAGCAAAAATATTTGGCTTCTTTAAATTTCTGCTCCCATTTAATTGGAAGTTTAATAATATTTTAGAACTACTCAAGTTTTAGTTCTAGGTGGAAGTTATTCTATTATAGGATTTTGATTGCTACTAGATGACTAAATTGAGAAGTTGTTATGGCAAGTTTACATTGTAGTGTCATACAATTTTTTTTGTTTTATGATATTCGACTTCCGATCTTCAATTTCTCGACTTCTTTAGTTCCTTTATGTTATTGTTTGTTATTATTCCTTTGTGGCTACTTATGTTTGAAAGATAGTATTTTTATTTGGTGGAAAATTTAGGTGTTATTGTAAGTCATGTTTTGATAAAGAAGTACACTTGGAAATCTAGGTGTTATTCTTGCTTTATCAATCTTTCGATAATGCATGCATGCAAAATTTCTGGACCGCTTTTGGTAATAATGTGTAGTTATACATCTTGATGAAGATTCGACATAATGTATGTAACTATTGGTTGAAGCACATCTTATGTCATGTTGGGCTAGCCTCTAGTGGGCATCATTTTGTTGTGAAAGGATTTGTTGGACTGTTGGCATTTTCAATTTTTAGGGAAATGTCTTTTAATTTTCTTTAAACTTTAATTTGTTAATTAATTTAATTTCTTGTTACAAAAATATTATAAGTGGGACCCAACAGATGAGGCACGAATTAATTCGAGTATTCGAGACACATGCGGGTAAGCGGTGCAGTGTCATGGTCACGACATGAAGTCGAAAGGACCAGACAAGAAGCCGTTATGTTTGTCTGAGATTACATGGCAACTGTGGCAGGCTTTCTGGAAGCGCCCAGATGTCATAGAAAAGTCGCAAACAAATAGAAAAAATAGGAAAAGCGAGCCAGGGGGACCCGGATCAGGTATTTCTAAACACACGGGAGGGTCTCGTTTGATGATTGGACATGCTCGTGCTATCGTAAGTAAATCAGTAGTATTTTAAAATTATTTGCAGCTTTATTGATGTGTATATATATGTGTGTGTGTGTGTGTGAATTTGTGTTTTTAATGCAGGCTAAGCAGACGGGTCAGAATCCTAATGCGTTTAAGTGCTTCAAATATACGCATATGAGTCGGGATGGCTCGTATATTGACAAGAAGTCTAGAATACAAATTTTGTAAGTTTAATATTAATTATCAATATTTATACTTTTTGTCTTATTTTATATATACTTAAGTTATATTTTTTCGAATAGCTTGAGGTTGAGCGACTTGTAGTTGAGGCACAGGAGGCTGGAAAGGATTTAGACATGAATCAGATTTATCTAGATGTCGTGGGTGGACCGAAGAAGCAGCGGATATATGGTACGGAGATATGTCATATTTTTTCACCCAAAAGGGTGACAACGGTGCTTCGCCTTCACAGTGAGAGCCAACAGATTGAGACAACAAATACAAGAGTCGCAATGCATACGCTTTGAGCGAGATGCAATAAATCTGATTCAAATAGATGCTAGCGGACATGCAATGGCTGTGGACTCGCAACTACCTCCTACACACATCCACCGTCTAGACTTGATGACCCTTCCGATTAGATACTATTAGATATTTAACTATGATGTAAAAGTAAGAATTGATATTATTTTAGTATCGTGATTTAAATTTTAATTTGACGTGAATTAGATATTTTGTGAACATTGACGTGAATTTGATATTTTTGTGAATATTACTGTGTTTTTCGGGTAATGTTATATTTGTGCATTGGATATATATATTGCTTGTACCGGTTATATAGGTGGCAGGTATCAAATATACAAAAAATAAATAAAAATGCAAATACATTACCGACGGAATGGAATCCGTCGGTAAATTGCAAAAAAATGAAAAAGAATATTACCAACGGATTGTATTCCGTCAGTATTGTCATTATACTTCGTCTCCAATCTTTGTCGGTATATCCATCGGTAATAGTGTCGATAGGCCATCGGTAATTCCATCGATACTTGCACATCAAAATGCCGCCGAAATTCTTTGGTTTCAATGAGCATTGCCGACAGAAATACATAAAAATATCCGTCGGTAGATCCGTCGATAAATTACCTATGGATAAAAAAAACATCAGTAAACGGTTACTTACAACAAATTTGGTGACGTTTGGTTTCCATCGGTAATTCCATCTGGAATTTTATTACCGACGGATTTTGAGATGTTACCGATGGAATATTCCATCAGTAATTTTTAAATTTCTTGTAATGTATAAGGAATCGTATGCAAATACTACGAATAAAGTGCAAACATGCATAAGGAAAAATATGAACATAAGCATAATAGCAAAAGCAATAGAGCAACATCCGGCCCTTCGGGCGCAATGAAACATCTCAAAAGAATAAGAAGAAAAATAGCCAAGTGCAGACAGCGAGCCTAAAGAGATAGGCCAAAAACAAAGGTCGTCCAGGCCGGACAAGCTATCACTAATCGAGCATGGGGGGCTCTATCCTCCTCTGCAGCATAGGCACCGCCAGTCTCACCCGCATCACCGCCGACTGCACCATTGCCTCCCTCGGGAAGATTCTGCAAGGCCTTGATCTCTCCCTTCTCCTTCTCATCGGAAACTCCGTAGTCGAAGATATCTACCATCTCGTAAGAGACCTTCCCGCTCTATCGCAGTATCTTCCGGCAATGGCAGACCGCCCTGTCAAAGTAGGTGGAAGACTCCCTCAATAACTCTGAGCGATAATCCAAGGAAGCCTTATAGGCCTCCACCGAGCTAGACTTCTACCTAGCCAACAACTGGGAGCCAAAAGAAGACTGAAGGAACACCTCGCCCGTCTTCACCTCATGCTCAAGCTGAGCCTTTGTCCAAAATCTAGCCCTTGTGCCGATGGGCGCCTTTGAGGTTCTTTGCCTCACTACAAAGATGGCGGTTCTCCGCCCTCACCACCTCACCTCGATGGCTCGATGCCACCGCGAGGTTCAAGACCTTCATCAACTTAAGTCCTACTGAATGAAAGGAAACAAGAATGATGTACGAAACATAAAGTAACCACGAAGCTAGCAATGTCTCCGTAAATATGAGTTGTTATGTCCTTGAAGGACAAGGACCTAAGGCGGGATTGATCATCAGTCGACAATGCTCCCCTCATTCCGGTATACCCCATGCCCAAATATGTAAAGTCCCATTGAACTGAATCCCCTCGCAATGATTCACGCCACTAGAAAAGAGAACTCGCGGGCCAACAATCCCAAACGTAGCATCGACGGGCTCAATCATTAGCCTCTTTCCCCCTAAAAGAGCCAAGAGGAGATCAAGAAGAAAAAACAACATCAGCACATCCTCGGGGCAGGACCCCGAATGCTGATCACCTCTTACGAGGACGCGACCTGCGCTTTCCATCTCTGCAGGGCGGGGCGCTCGAGCTCCCCCCGGTAGTAGATGCCCCATTGGCCTTCTTCTTTTCCTTCTTCTTGAAGGTCATCAACTCAGAAGTGTTGTAATTCTCCTTTCCTGAGGAGTAAACAAGATACAATATCAGAAAACAGTTAAGTATGCGAGCAAAGATAAAGAGCAAAGCAAGAAAGTAAACACTTCTGAGTACAAAAACTCCCAAACATTCAAAAGACTCTTAAACAACCCCTTCAATCTATAGATCTCTGACATCTCTTTATGTGAAGCAGCAGTACCACATGTCGACTTGGCCTCTGAAATCCACTCATGGGAAAACTCCCAACCACTATCCCTCACAAAGAAGAAATCCTCCTTCGACAGCCCACCAGAAGAAGGAAGCCCTGTGAGGAACTTGCACTGGGAGCAAGAAAAGAAATGAAAGAAAGTATCTCCTGAAGACTTCTTAGCATAGACGATAGAATGGAATGCATCTATAATGACATGCATATCTAGCTTTCGCTAGCATACTCTTATCCCCGTATGCACACATAAGCATGGGGAACCACCTGTCCAACACATGTCCCTACTAATCTAAGGATTGCCCCAATGAAATTATCCAGATGAATGGTGAAGTCGACAACAAAGCTATATAGACACATCGTGATAAAGCCCTCGGGCGGATGAGCGAGTCTATTCTTTAACCATGAGCCAACATACGAAACTCCGGGGGGATCTGTAACCACCCCCTCTATCTGCGAATACATCGGGAGGTGACTCTACTAGCTAAGTCTCCCAGGACAACAACTCGACACCCAGGCGGAGGTCTATGTTGATACTTAGGCCGAAGGGCCTCATCCGGACTCTTTCCCTCGGACTCGACTCAGGGAAATCCTCACTCGGGCACGAATCAAACTGAAGCTCTATGACTCCCTAATCATCCAAACATAGCTCTAGAGCTAGAGGGGGAGTATCAGAGCCCACAGGCAAAGATGTAAATGGAACGACGAAACTGGAAATCGACCAGCTAGTGATGCCCTGGCCCCCGAGCGGAAATGACGAAAAGCCGAGATCCACAACCTGGCTCAAAATATAACAAAACTTCGGAGAAGACGGTGAAACACATGAAGAATGATGGTTTGGGGGGCTCGAGACGCCCTCTGGAAGCGCGACTTCCCCCACACTGGAGGGCGCGCGGGCACCCCTCCAGGCACCCTTCTCCACAATGGGGAGGCGGTTTCGGGCGTCCTCTCTCAGCTCTCAGGATCTCATCTCTCTCCTTTCTATGTTGTTCATCCCACTCCTCTCCCCAACTCTCCATAGACATTCTTCTGAACTCTGAAGAAAATTTCACTAAGTGTTCTACCAAGCAAGAAGATTCAAAATTGAAGAAGAGTAGATAGAGAAGTATTACCTTTAGGAGAAATTGTCAGAGCTCTCTTCCCAAGCTTGTTCTTGTGTAAGAATGAACAAGACAAGATAAGGAACAAGACAAGTCAAACACGGTATCAATTTAGCTCCCACAATGCTACATATATCTATAGCATATGTTAGGGGCAAAAATATTTTTTATTATTAATATATAATTCGATTTATGTATTGATTTAATCCCATTAGTTATCTAATAATTAGTGGGCTACAGATAGAATAACCCGGCCCATAAGCTATTTTCTCCTACGCGGCCCATAGGCCCGCCCCCAGCTATATAAAAGTCACTCATCTTCATTTGTAAGTCATAATCTCTAGTATTCTCATAATCACACTTTATTCATATTTAGTATTCGTTTATTGACTTACATTCTCTCTCTTTCGCCGTGCTGATTTGAGCGTTGGAGGGGCTCCCTGGAATAACTC
This sequence comes from Rehmannia glutinosa, assembly GCA_016081115.2. NCBI lineage: Eukaryota > Viridiplantae > Streptophyta > Magnoliopsida > Lamiales > Orobanchaceae > Rehmannia > Rehmannia glutinosa. Next base: position 72,815,881 of record CM071927.1, on the reverse strand, counting down.
CAGAGCTCATCTAACGTTTGCTGGTGTGGCAGGCAAGTTTCCAAGAGAAGACTTTCAAATTTGGGAAAAGAAGACTTGGACAATTTCATATATCTTGATTTGGAATGATCTTCCAAAAAAAACATCATAAATATTGTCATTTGTGTTTTTCGAGAATGGTATTTTCATTCTTAAAGATTAAATAAACTTATACCTTGCCACTCATTACGACAAAACAATATTGACAAAACATTCAAGATTAAAAATACTCCCCCCAATAAAAAAACAGACAATACTGAAAAGAGACATTTATAGTTGAAAATGTCTTACTTTAACTCATTCATATGGTTATATTTTTAAGGTAGAAATTCTTTGAAAAAATTAGGCAGTCGTAAAATAGTGTTTTAGCTAGAAAAAAGTATTTTAGAAAAAATAATAATTACGAAAGAACCAGCATTACTTTATTCTTTAATTGGCTAACTGCTGCAACTAAAAGATTTCAGTGTTAGCTAGAAATGATATTAATTCATTTTAACGTTTAACATTTCTCATCACTAATGGGCCTAATTAATTGAAAAGGTCAACATTTTTCATGATAATTAACGTATCTATACATTAGCGCATGAGCCATTTGAATGCACCCCAAAAACATCAATATATGGAGTATTGCCAATTAAAAAGGGGAGAATTTCATAATAGGATCCAAATTTATGAAAATCAATCATTTCAAGATCCACAATTTCAATCTTCTCAAATTAAGACACAATTTTTATTTTTTTTTCTCAAAATAGGCTCTCCCTCAAATTTTGGGTTCTCACTTCAAGACCCAAAATTTCAACATTCTCAAACAAAATTTCAACCTTCTCAAATCAAGACTCAATTTTTATTTTTTTTCAAATCAAGCCCTTCCCTAAATTTTGGGCTCTCAATTCAAGTTTAATATTTAATAAAAAGAGAAAGGCAAAAACTCATATAGGATCGTCTTACGGGTTTCAATCCATAAGACGGATCCTATTTGACCCGCGGATCCGCGAATCCTGTTGACCAGGTCCGCGGGTCAACAACAGCTTCTGCCTTCTTTTTTTTTGTTTTTTTTATTTTTCTTCCTCAGTTAAAGTAACAGCTTTATGCGAAAAAGTATCGGTTATTTTAGATAAAATATCATATTTTTTTAATGTAGCCACAGATTATGATTACATAAAACTGAAGGACAAATAAATATATCAGAGTTAAAGTAACACCTTTATGAGTAAAAATATATATTTTTTGAGACAAAATATCATGTTTTAAGAGTAAAAATATCTATTTTTTAAATAAAGTATTACATTTTTAATAATAAATACAAAGAAAGATGAATAATAAATATGATAGAGTTAAAATAATACTTATATAAGTAAAAATATTTGTTTTTTGAGATAAAGTAACATATTTTTTAATATAGTCACAAACTATGAATATATTACAATAAATATATATAAATATATAACAGAGTTAAAGTAACACTTTTATACGTTAAAGTATCTAGTGTTTTAGATAAAGTATCATGTTTTTTCATATAGTCACAAATTAGAAATGAAGGAAAGAAGAAAACATAAAAAAAAAATATGATATAGTAAAAATAACACTTTTATAAGTAAAATTATCCGTTTGTTGAGATAAAGTATCAGATTTCTTAATACAGTTACAGACTAGGAACAAAAAAGAGGAAAAATAAAATATAAATATGATGTAGTTAAAGTAACATTTTTATAAGTATCCATTTATTGAGATAATGTATCATGCTTTTTAATAGACTTGGGTTCGATTCTTAGCCTCTTCATTTAGAAGCGTTTTTAATTTTTATTCAATTCACCAGACGTATTTATGAATGACTTTATATACATGGTTACACTAAAATTACACAACAAACACTAGTGGTGTAGTGGTAGAACACCACCTTAAACATGTATAGCTCGCGTGTTCGATTCCAATCTAGCGCTGAAGCAGGTTTTTTTTTTAAATAATTGGTCCGGGAGTGGGCGGGCGGGCGGGTGTGTGAGTGGGCTGTAGGGATGTAGGATCCGCGGGCGAGTGGGTGGGTGGGTTGTAGGATCCGTAAGATGGGTAGCCACAAAAATTAATTTTCTTTCTCTTTTTATTTTTTTTTTGTTGATTCATTTTTTCCTAATCGATACTTATTTCAAACTGTAAAATTCAATCATAATTTGGATATTCTATTTTTTTTAGTAACTAAAAAATATATTACTAATTTGGTATATCTTATTTTTTTTAGTAACCGATAAATATTTTTACGGCTTTTTTCATCTTGTTAGCTACATACATTTATATTTATAGATCTTGGTTTCTACACGTTAAACAAAATTGATAATAAGTATGGATCAGGTAAAAAAGAATGAGTGGAAAAACGAAAAGAGGAAGAAAAATAATTTGTGGTTGACGTGATAAATTATACTAATATTTCTCTTTTTGTTAAATTCTAAAACTTGAAGGAGAACCCAAAATTTGGGGAGGGACATGTTTGAGAAAAAAAATAAAAATTGGGTCTTGAAGCGAGAACCCAAAATTTGGGGAGAGCCCAATTTGAGAAAAAAATAAAAATTGGGTCTTAATTTGAGAAGGTTGAAATTTTGGGTCTTAAAATGATAGATTTTCTTACGTTTGGACCTTATTATGAAATTCACTCAATTAAAAAGTAGTAAAATTGATACCTCAAGATTTTTCGATAAAAAAATGTATGTTAAATTTTTCATGTTATTTGGTAGTAGAGTTGCCAAACGGCCAAGCCGAGTCGATCGATGTCGGCCGGGGGCCAAAGGGAAAAGCGGGGCGGGCCAAACAGTGATCATATAACTATTTTTGGAGCACAACCTATGCCCATGAAAATACACATAAAAAAATTGGGACGGCCGGACTGATCCGGTGTTTCGGGCCGCATGGGTCAGGTCAAATATAGGTCCGATTTATTTCAGGCCTCTAATAATGAAGCTCAGCTCGGTCTTTTTACCGGGTCGGCCGAGCCGGACTCATTTTGACAGTTGTATTTGGTAGTAATTTGTTGATCATGTTTGTTGTTAAAGTAAAATCTTTTTAAATGAATGAGAGTTTTTTTAATGTTGTTAAAGTAAATTATTGTCTCTTAATATTTTATTAATAATGTAACTGAACATTTCTGTAAAAAGACTTGCATCCAAAAACTAAAAATATAATTTATGCATATCTAATAGTAACACTAAGGCTATCAAAAAAAAAAAAATTGTAACACTCAGGTCAACTTTGTGATTCAGTGGTAGAAATTTGTGATTTTAGGACAATTGGCCTGGGGTAAGTCACGCATGAGTAGAGGTGGCATCGCGTAATCGTGTCGTGTTTCTTACCGACACGATAATGACACGAAAAGGTCAAACACAAACACGACATGATAAGAATTTGTTCATACACGAACGCGAAATTATACGACACAACATGATTTGAAACGGTAAGTAAAAATAATAATACGAACTTGATATGCACGTTAATATACAATAGAAAATTACACGATATGGTACGGTATTACACGACAATAAACGATACAAAAATATTAAGTTATCGTGTCATTAATAGATAAATATTTCATTATCGTGCTAATACCGTGTCACTAACAAGTAAACATGTCATTATCGTGTCCTTATCGTGTCACTATTGTGTCACTAACAGGGTAAACATATCATTATTGTGTCCTTATCGTGTCATTAACATATTAACGTACAGGTCGTTAGTAGGTTAACCTTCTATCTGTTATTTTTTATTGTGTTTACACGAATACGATACGAAGTTTTTGTGTTCTTATTGTGTGGACACGATATGGACACGAACACGATAAGGCTAAACACTATAACCCATTTTTTTGGTAATATTTTCGTGTGGTGCCAAGAATTGTCACCCCTACGTATGAATGTGTGTTCCCCCTCTATTGTACCCCTCAAACAATAAAAATTAATATAACACTCACACTACAACATTTACACATGATGTGTACTATTGTGCCAGGGATATGAATTACATATTGAGAAATCTTACGGCTAATTTGATAGTCTGTGGCATTTGCCACAAACTTTTACGAAATTGGGGTGAATTGAGAGGGTTTTGAGATATTATATGTAGGCGCCCCTTGTATTGGTGCCTACAAAGCAGGCGACATCCCCAAGGGCGTCTGCTGACATCCTTTTTTTTTTATTCTGACACACAGTAGGCGCCAGTTTGACTGGCGCCTATTACCTCTTTTTTTTATTTTGAAAATTAATTTTAAATATTAAAGAAATACAAAATTTTCGAATAACTAGAAAGTGAAAATATTACTGAATGAAAACACAATCAACCGATACGCGAACAATCAAAACAATGCACGATATCTAATTTTATAATATTACATATCGTTTTAGACTATTCTAGTAAATGGAATATTACTATTAAATCAAATAAATCAAAGCCATTTGTTAGAGAGTTGTCTTCGTATAATTTTTTTTTTCTGAAGTGGTCTTTGTATAAATAAGTGTTAATGATTTTGTAGTAAACCAAAATTGAAAAAAATCAAGAAAACACATTATCTTCCAACAATAAAGATATATTAGAATTTTGAATAAAAATATTCAGATTGATTCATATATATTCGAATATATATTACAAATAAGAATAAAAATGGAGTAGGTCTTCAAATTTCCCAATTATACTCTTTATACGGGTACGCGAACAACTGGAACTTATATAACTCAAGTAACTTGTCGGCTCACCTCTATGCTACTTGCCATCACGGCATAATGTTAAGCAACAAATTTCTTCTTCATGCCAAGATTGATCGTGCATTGTTTTGATTGTTCGCGTAACGGGTGATTGCATTTTCATTCAGTAATATTTCACATTCTAGTTATCCAAAAATTATGAATTTATTTAATATTTTAAATTAGTTTTCAAAAGCTAAAAAAAAAAAAACAAAGTAGTAGGCGCCAAACAAGCGGCGCTTCGTGTCGAGAAAAAAAAAAAATGGGAGCAGGCGCCATCCCCAAGGACGCCTGCTTTATAGGCGCCAATACAAGGGACGCCTACACTTAAAATCTTAAAACCCACCCAATCCATCCTAGTTTTGCAAAAGTCCGTGTCATTTGCCATAGACTATCAAATTAGCCAAATCTTGGCCATTAACAAATCCTTCAGGCACAAAATTAGATTTAACGTGGTGTTAAGCTCAAATCCCATCGCAAGTACAAATACTTATCTGTTATTATAATAGTGTAATATTTGTTATTATTAATAGTTGTTAATTAGTTGATTAATGTTTTTCAAAAATTATGAATTTGATTGTTTTTCAAAACTTATTTAAATTAATACATAGATAAATAAAGGGAAGTAGAAATTATTAAAAAAGGTGAATTACATTAAAATGAAAAATTGAATGACATATTTGATTTTCATTGCCACCATAATTAGTTCAGCAAGCTCTCCACCAAAAGATCCACTAGAAAATACACTGCGATTAACATGACCCCTAACACTATTCTCATCGATCAGCAATATTACCAACACAATCAATTTATTAAATCCGGTTTCTGCTTCCTTGATTTAGCCTTTGCCGGCAGTATTCTGATTCTCTTAGCCACCCTAACAAAATCCCTGCAAAGTTCAAACAAACAAAAACATAAAAACTCATAATACAATGGGAGTATTTGCAAAAACTTCCGATTTTAGAAAAAGTGATTTATTGTAGTAGAAGAAGTAAAAATAATTAAAAATCAGAAAGTGATATTGTTTGCAAATAGAATCGGAAGTTGAGAACCATAAATTGAAATTGTTTGGTGAACAAGTTGTAAAAATACTTATTTGTTTGCAAGAGTCAATCTAGAAGCAGAATTTGAAATCTCTAAAACACATATTTCCATACTTTTAAATTATGTTTAAATGAAGTAGAATGGAAAACAGAAATTGATATTTGAAAATACTAAAAAGTGATTTTTTTTTTCGAGCAAAAAGCGAAGAATCATTTTTCGTTTTGTTACTGCAAACACTCCCGATAACTCAAAAACTCTGCAAAAAAATCTATATATGTTGCTAAAAAAACACATGAATATAAATATATATATTGTTACTAGCTAGCTTACTTCCAATTTAAATCACCAACTAAAAGAAGATCATTTTCCATGTCTTCATACGCAATAAGATACCCCGGAACAGCATTCGAAAGATCAACAACACTACTATCATAATTATTATTATTATTATTATTATTATTATTATTATTATTATTATGATGATCTCCAATAATATCCACAAACATCTGCCTGAGAGCTCTGGCCAAGCTCTGATAGCTGCCGTGTTTGTGGAGGCTGATGCGGTGGCAGATGGATCTGCCCTCCAGCACCACCGTCACCGCCGGAACCACCGCCGAGACAAGGTCGTCGTCAAACCCGCCGGAAAAAGTGGGCGAAAGTTTTTTGGGGTTTGAAGAATTAATGAAAGGTCCAAGATTTGGAGTATTTTTTAAGTTTTCATCTTTGGCTGTTAATCTCCTTTCTTGCCACATCCTCTTTAACAATTCTTGCCTTTGAGAATCAAAGCTGCTCATTTTCTCTCTCTCTCAATCTTTTTTTCTTCTCTTTTTTTTTTTGGGTAAGAATTAGTAATAATTATAGTGTGATGATGTGTGGTAGTGAGTTGAAATGATACAACGTACGGGGAAGCGAGAAAAAAATTAAGAAGGGTGTGTATATGGTGTTGTGTTTATTACATGTGATGTATGTGTGAGTGTATATATAGAAGCGGAGAGCACAAATGTCGGGCGACGGTCAGGATGGTGTCTGAAACCACCCTAAACTGGAGCTACAACTTTTTCAACTTCAAAGCTGCCATTAATTAATTGGCTGTCAAATTAAATTCACTTTAACAACTGTCATTTTGCACTTAATTCAATCCCTATTCTATTTAGTGTGTGGAAGAGAGAGAGATTGAATACATGTACTGATGTACAACCTGCAATCTTGTTCTTCTAATATAATGATGAAATCTTTTATTATAAGAATGATCAGACTGAGTCATCACACTATTAGAAATAGGGTAATGTCGTCGCTAATGACCCGAAATCAATGGTGCAGTTAAGAATAAAATGGGAATGGACCGATAACGAAATTGGGGTAAACAGATAAAAAAATTAAAAGAAAAATTATATAAAAATTAAATAATATTTTTTTATAAAAAAATTACATAGAATTTTCTTTTCTTAAAATGTCGGGAGGGGGGAGAAGTGCCCGGAATCATCACTAAATAGTAGTTGACGCAACAAGGTGGTCGCAATAAAATGTCACAAATAAAATAATATTTGTAACCACATGACGCTGTTATTGGCGCAGCTAGGGGGCAGCCTGGGCCCGCTCGGCCCTCCCTTTTTTTTAAATAGTATTTTATTTAATTTATATATATATTTTTTTTAATTTTTTATCTGGCCCAACTCAATTTGTGTATTGGTCCACCCCCGTTTTATTCCTTGCTACGCCATTTGATTAGCGACGTGCAGTCACTAATGATCGCACCGCGATTTTTTTTATAATTCGTCACTAGAGGTATTAAAGACCCGTGTTTTTTAAAATTGTTATGGAGGTCAGGCCATTAACGATGACATGTCATCACTAAAGATTGTTATTAACGACCAGATGTCAAGTAATTAACCACTAGATGTCAAGTCGTAGATTGTTATTATGTCGTCGCTAATACAATGATCGGTTATGGCCTTATTTCTAGTAGTATCATAGTATCTTTGGATGGTCCTATCTAATATTCACACAAATCACTTTAAATTAAGCTCGTCTTTAGAACATAGATTAGACTTGGCTGGTGTCGGCTAAACATATGATAACCTCTTCAAAATATATTTTAAAATATTTAGGATCTTTAAGCTACTAATTAAAACTAAAAAAGAGTAATTATTTTTAATATCGTTAATTAACTCGATCTACTCCAACGACATTACTAACATCTTATAAGTTATAAGCTTTATATATATAGAGATCGAAAGATGTTTTAAAATAAATTTTGCCCAACACCTTGTTAATTAATTACTAAATTGCACTTGCTGGCACTTTTAAAGAGGTCCCCCATATATGTCCAAAAAGCAATAATTATGATAAAGCAAAACTAACTTCTTAATGTCATACCAATTACTAACAGGTAGACTTGCAAGATCTAGGTTTAGCAACTAGTATAGTTGTACGAGAGATAATTAAAAGAATGGGATGTTTGCTTGTGACTGCAAAAGGGGTTTGCCTTTGCCACCATGCTTCACATTTTTTTGTCCTATTTTCTTTCAAAGCTATTATTATTATTATTTTGCACATTATTATGTGGTCATGTTATTGAGTGCGTACGCAATACACAAAACTTGTACATAATGAATTTCTTTAATGTGTTTTTCATTGGGATTTTGAAATTATGCGTGTAGAAAAAGGGTGCCGAAACATAAAGCACATAAAACAGAAGTAAAATTAATTTTTGTGTGGAAATGAGTGGGTAATATAAAGAAAGGTCTTGTAAATTGGAATTTGCACAAGCTATGGAGACGACCGCGCTGCAGTAGGCGGAGGGCTCGCTAGTTTGACTCCAAGGCGGTCGGGCCAATACATTTTCATGGCACTCAACTCAATAACTGCTTTTTTTCTTCTTTCTTTTTGTGATCATAAATTTTGAAAAACCATCCGTACCACCTCAACTGTACCAAGCCGCACCATTCATAATAATTTGTGATAAAATTGGGATGTTGTGGGGTAAAAATATAATTATTCTTTTTCATATTTAAATGCATTATTTTTATATTATTACTAGGCTACAGAAATTAATATTCAAGCCAGCACATTGATAGAGCCTTAATAGGCCTACGTAGTCTTAATAGGCTCGCATAGCCTTAACAGGCCCACCTGGCCAGGTATAAATAGCTCTTCCTTAGTTAATCTTTCATTAAGTATATTTCAATTGCTAATTAATTAGCTCTGGATTATTTCCCTACACTTTGCTGACTTAAGCATCGGAGGGGCTTCGCCGGGGCACTTCTAACCCTGTTTGCATATTGCAGGCCGGTTCCCCCCTCTTGGAGTACTTAGCAAATTGGATTCAGATCCCTCAACCCAGAGCATCTCAACTTGGAGTGGGTGGTAAGTATTTTTGCATCATCGTCTGTGGGAAGTCGGTCGAAACACGAGAATACAAACACAATCCCATGCAATGGATACTAACTCCAGGAATGCGGAAGCTGGAGCAAAAGGAGCAAGACCCCCTCGGGTGCCAGAGCGTCATTCGCCTCCCCCTCCTCCCACGGGGAGAGAAGACGCTTGACCCGAGAAGCCTTACAAGCTTTGTTGAAAGAGACTCGCCGGAAAGCATCCCAAGACGTATTAAGAGAACAAGCGATGCACTGAGTACTCCCCACACCATGCTCCACCAAATGGACAATAATCGACACTTCATGGGGCGAGTAGGTGAGAATGACAACCCCGGACTAGGGGATGATCTAATAGAGGATGGAGGGCCAACGACAAGGAATGCCTCGAGGCACCAGCCAGAACCCCCATGGGCGTGCGATCACCCTTAAACAGGTGAGTCGAGAGCTCCCCATGTTAGCCAAGCCAACTCCGGGGCAACAACCGTGATAAAAAGAAGTCTCTTCAGCCCAAGCGTGCTATCGAGCCTCTCCTTTGGGGATAAAGAATTCCAATCTCCAGAAGTACGATGGAATGGGAGACCCACACGAACACTTGGACAAGTTTTACGCTAAGGTCGACTTGTACGACATGACAGACACGGTCTATTGCAAGATTTTCAAGACCACCCTGACAAAACGAGCTCTCTCTTGGTCCAAATAACTCCCGGTCAGGCCTATTGACGGGATGGACAAGCTCAATGGTATCTTCATGCATCAATTCTCCATCAATTGGAAATGTCTGAAGACCATTGCAAATCTTTTCCAGATCAAGCAGAAGGAGGATGAGCCCCTAAGAAGCTATATGAAGCGATTTGTGGAAGGGGTCAATGAAGTAGCCAATGTTCAACATGAAACTCTGTCGGGGATTTTGCAACATAACCTCCATCAAGGAAGATTTAAGGAGTCCATAGCGGAAAACCTCATGCCTCTTTTCAAGAGTTACTTGACCAGGCCGAGAAGCATATTCGGTGGAAGAAGCCACCAAGCCTGGTTTAGGCCAAAAGAGAGACAAGAGAAGAAGAAAAATCGAGTCCCAAGAGGGACAACAAGAAAGACTCGAGCAGAACAAAAGTCAAACATAAGTACACTCCGTTGAATGAACCCCTAGTTGAAGTCATGTATGCGCCCCAAAGGCAAGGAATCATATACCCTCCCAAAGAGATGAGGGACAACCCCAAAAGAGCTCAATCCGATAAATATTGCCATTTCCATTGAGATAAAGGGATTGCTACGGAAAGGTGTTTCCATCGAAAAAGGATATCGAGAACTTAATCTAAAGAGGCTACCTAAAAGACTTCGTGGATCAAAGACAAATTGCGCAAGGATCCCGGAAAGCAGGAGCATGATTCACCCCTGTCTCCCTGTCGTCCGGAGAAACACCCAGAGGAGTGGAAAAACCCAAATATCGCAGTAATAATTAATGTTATTTTGGGGGGACCGAAGCAGAAAGCGGCAACCAAGTAGAGAAATAAGAGGAGTTTGAACTCCCCATTCTCCACTTTTTAGTGCACCTAGCCCCCTCCGGGAGGCTTCAATATTTTATTCATGCTTTCTTTATTTAGCATCTCTTAAGATGCCAGACTACTTAGTTTACATTTTCGGCCTGCGAGCCGAGTATTTACATATTTCTTTTCATCGAGATAATCAAAGTATGAATAAAGTTCTTGTTTTCTATCCAGATATGTGCAGCACATTTACATGAATGATAACTAATAACTTATGAATGGGGATTCCCCTGAAGATAATCAACAAACATTCGAGTCACAGGGACACTAGGGGTTGCCCATAGTGAGGTAGCTTCACGCTATCTAGGATTCCCAGGGGTCACCCATAGTGAGGTAGCATCACACTATCCAGAGCTGCTCATTAATACCCATAAAGAGGTAGTTTCACGCTATCAAGGGATCCTAAAGGTCGCCCATAGTGAGGTAGCTTCTTGTTATTCAGAGCCCCTCATTAATACCCATAGTGAGGTAGTTTTACACTATCCAAGGTTCTCGGGGTTCGCCCATAGTGAGGTATCTTCACGCTATCCAGGGCCCCTCATTAATACCCATAGTGATGTAGCTTCACACTATCCAGGGTTCGCGAGGGTCTCCCATAGTGAGGTAGCTATACGCTATCCAGGGCCCCTCATTAATGCCCTTAGTAAGGTAGCATTATGCTATTCGGGGCCTCTCAATGAAGGCCTTCAAGGAGGAATCGACACCACCCGAGGCCTTTGGGGAATGCCCTTAGAGAAACAAAACTTTGTTATTCTTGGCCCCCTATCAAGTAGATTACTAAAATTCAACATATAAACAAAATGCTATGGAAAAATGATCAAGCGATATCTGGAAGCAAGTTGCTGTTAGATAAATGTTTTTATCATGATTTTGATGATTTTCGATTTTGTTCAAATGAGTTCTTAAACCAAAACAATGTCCCTAAATGTTGTCTAAATACTTCCGATCGATTAAAATGTTTTTACTATTTTTCGGAGTATTTTTTGGAGTTTATTTTCCATAAAAAATTAGACAACACATTTGTTTCAGGCTCGACCGGTCGCCCTACAGGGCAACCCGTACCTGAGTTGAGTTTTGAAACAGAAAATGGGACGTAGAAAAAAAGAGGAAGGGCGACCGGTCGACCGGTGAGGGCGACCGGTACATAGGAGTTCCTCTTTTGGTTCAGTCTTCTCTGTTTCGTTTTTTTATCAACCCTAACCGGTCATAGTCAAGGGCGACCAGTCGCACCCCCCCTCCGACCGGTCACCCTGTGTAAAAATAGTAGGAATTCATTTCAATCTTATCTCTGCGCGACCGGTCGCACCCCTTGTTTATCAGCAAACTATCCGTTGTATTTTCAGACAGCTTTTCCCTATTTTGTGGGATTGATTTCTAACAGCTATATTGATGATTTTAAATGGTTTCTTTTGCAGCAAATCACTCCCCAAGGAGGAACCTATGTCTGGAAATGAAAGCCAAGTCCTCTCCTATAAATAGAGGTTTCATTCAAGCAACAAGATACAACACTCTACACAAGCAAAGAGCAATCAAGCAAACACTTTCATATATCTTGTTGTATTAGTCTTAGCACTTTCACTTGCACAAATTTGAGGTCTAGGCTTTCAATTCTTGATTACACTTGTACGCATATTGTATCAATCATTATTGAGTTGTAATCTTGATTTTGGTCATCATTCAACACAAGACATCCTTGTGAGTATTCTTGTGGTAAGAATACACTTGGGTGATCTAGGTGATAGGTGTTTGAAGGTTGTGGTAATCTTCAAAGGTGTTGTAAGAGGGTTGTGGTAATCCTCAAGGTGGTGAAAGAGGGTTGTGGTAATCCTCAAGGTGTTGTATTAATTTTTGGTAAATTAATAAAAAAAATTATTTTTGAAATCCATCCCGGATATACTGGGGTGGTAGAGGATTAGGCTCTAGGTGGGTTGAACCTCTATAAATTGAAGTGTGCTGTTTAATTTCCGCACTTATCATTTCATCTTTGCTTGAGGTTTTCGAAAAAGAGGGCAAAATCTGAAAAACCGAGATAATCTATTCACCCCCTCTAGATTATCGTAGCCACTTGGACTAACAAGTGGTATCAAAGCCAAACTCTTTGGCTAGCTCATTCCGAGTAAAGAGGAAAGATCCATGGCTACAAATGATGCTCATCTCACCATCGGCGCCTCCACCAACAAGCCACCACTATTCGACGCCAACAACTACGCATTTTGGAAAGACCGTATGGAGTGCTTCCTACAAGGGTGCGGGTTCGACATTTGGAATGTGGTCATTGAAGGAGTTGATCAACCAACCAAGAAATCGGAGGATGGCACCTCGGCTCCTAAACCTTTCAAGGAGTAGGATGAAAATGAAAAAAAAGGCTTTTTCTCTAAACGGTAAGGCCTTAAATATTTTGCATTGTTCTCTTACCGCCACCGAGTACAATCGCATTAGAGGCATAAGGTCGGCACATGAGGTTTGGGAAAAATTGGAGACAATCTATGAAGGGACCAAGAAGGTCAAGCAAGCAAGAAAGGCCATGCTTGTTAAAGACATTGAAAACTTTAACATGCATGATGGTGAAAGCATCTCCAAGATGGTGGAAAGGCTTGACAATATTGTCAATCCTCTTGTGGCCCTCGGTAAAATCATCTCCGAAGAAGACAAGGTGACTAAGGTATTGAATGCTCTTCCCGTCTCATGGTCCGAAAAAGTAACGGCAATCACGGAGGCACAAAACCTTGAGACACTCAAGTTTGACGAGCTTATTGGAAATCTCCTCATCTATGAAGTCTATCTCAAGGAGAGGAAAAATTCCAAACCATCCATAAATCAATCGGGTATGCAAATTATTCCTGAAGGTCTTACTTCTTCTTCTAATAATGTATACTATGATAATGATGATGATGATGAGGAGACAGCCGCACTTGTTAGAAAATTTGCAAAATTTGTGAATAAAAATGAAGCAAGAAAACCAAGAGATAATGCTTGCTTTAAATGCGAAAAACCCGGGCACTTCATTGCCGATTGCCCAAAGCTCGATGAAGAGGAGCAAAAGAAAAGGAAGCCTTTCACAAAAAGGAAGGCTCTAAATGCGGAGGTCAAAACGTGGGATGAACTACTCTAAACAACCAACGAGGAAGGAGAAACCGAACATGGTCTCATGGTGTAATACCCGAGCCTCTCACTACTCACTAGGCCAATATAATTCATGCATTACATGCAGGTTAAGTGCTATTTGCATAATCTTTTTTGTTTTATGTGGCATGACTAGTTCTTTAATTTTGGAACTCACCTATGGTGTTAGTTGTCAGATTACTAATTTAAGTAGTTTAGAAAAAAAAGTGTATTTAGTGGTGGACTATTAGATGCTATCTATTAAGTTACACGTGGTAGCTATTCAAAAAATTACAAGATTACACGTGGTAAATTTAGGGGTGAAATGTGGTAACGATGTGGGTACGGAGATATATAATATACAAATATATAAATAATATATATAATACATAAAAGAGAGAATAATATTAAGGTATAACTTTATGTGTGACAATTGCAAGTGATATTGTAATAATCTGTATAACTTATATATATATAATATAAATAATGAGTTGAATACTAATTATATATATATGGATACTGTATTACGTGATAAGTCTGATCACTTGTTTATAGAATTAGTCAAAGTACTTATATAATATAGTATTTTTGGTTATATCTATATATTATAAACTAGTTCACATATAGGTAATTACTAATATGCCAATACCTAGTCTACACCTATATATATAGCTAAACCGTGTGCATGTGTGTAATAAAACATAGAATATATATATATATATATATATATATATAGATGTGTGTCTGTATGTACATATATATATATCAATCCTTAAGTCATGAATCAGCTAATTCATATAACAAAATATGAATTTTTTAAAAGTTGACACGTATCAAATCGGTAACCGCCTTAGAAGACTTATTATGAAATCAAAACACACATGTACTCACACAATCAAAAGGGAACCGAGACGTCAAAGATAAGGAGAGTTCTTGGTGCAATAGAGGAGAAGACGACTAAGAAAAGAAAAAAAAAAAAAAAAAAAAGAAGAAGAAAGGGGTAAGATATATCATGCGAACATAGCTCTCACGAATTGGTAAATAAACTCCGAATCAACCTCTCTTTCATTTGGTTTAGTAATTATGATACAAAATAAGGCCTATCGTGATTTTATATGTGTTGAATATAGGAATTGCTTCAACTTAGTTTTGAATATTATCAATTAATTTGTAGTTAAGTTATAAGAAATGTTACTAGTTACTTTTAGAAAGAAAATTGTTGGATATAATCGGTAGGCATAAATTTCCAATTGCTCCAAAGATATGTTAGTATGTTAAGAATTAAAGTAAAAATGGGTTTCTATTATAATATTTAAAAGCTTAGCGGTTTACCTTGTTAATTAAGAATCGGGATTTTCCATGAGATTTGGAATAGTAAATCAGTGATGTAGAAATAGAAATTGAATGCGATATTTTTACAGGTTGTCGGACATCTAAGGATAGGGAGAAGAGACATTTTAACTAAGTTGCAATAGGATAACCAAAGGTGAATAGAGGTAAGTAAAAATCCATCTGCAACTGTAATGCATGAACATAGTATTGTTTGAATTGATTGTGTTATATATGACTGTGGTATCTTGTGGAATATACGTGGATATTATATGTTGCATAATTGGCTTGTATGATGTTGCAATATGGTGCTTGGTGAACCATTGAACATGCCATTCACAGCATTTGCATGTGCATGCATATTAAAGAGGATGTTCGCATGCGAAAATATTTTCCTGGAAGAAAATAGATGTTTCTTGACCAACGCTTTAAATCAGAGGCATGCTTGAGCATGCTTATGATATATATATATATATATATATTTAGGTATAGCAAGTGGGATACTTCCTGGTGAACACAGAGCTAGATAGGAGACGAGCTCTTGGTGGGTCATAGGAGGATGGTCCATTTGTGAGTACCTATGTATGGCGGCTCGGGGTGGGATACTTTTTGCGGACACAAGGGACGCAAGTAGGGACCCTTGGTCAAGGCCGCGGGAGGATGGTCCACACGTAGATCCATACTGATATTATTGGCCATTTGATTATTGATGTGTGCAGAGCTCTTTTCCTGCATAGTAGTTGGGTCGGGGCCCAAATAAAAGAAAATGACTTTGAATAAAGTATTTTGATTCATGGATTTGACATACTAGCATTACACGTTGGAAAAACATCATTATTCTTTGGACATGCATGATTTTTACTTGGCTTCGAGCTTTAGCTCATGTAGTTCATGCATTGCGGTGAGCATAGGAATGTCCGAGCTTTTGGGCTTCGTGCGATCTTTGGAGTTCCTTGAGTTTTGCGAGATCATGGATATGGATGACGACTGTTGGCTATGTTGATGGTCACTTTCTCTTTTTGGTCCTGTATTATATTTTGGTTTAGGGTTGTACCCTCT
The DNA here is from genome assembly GCA_016081115.2 of Rehmannia glutinosa. Taxonomy (NCBI): domain Eukaryota; kingdom Viridiplantae; phylum Streptophyta; class Magnoliopsida; order Lamiales; family Orobanchaceae; genus Rehmannia; species Rehmannia glutinosa. The sequence continues at coordinate 72,799,696 of CM071927.1, read as the reverse complement.
TTTGAAAACTCTTATATAAATATGTACATGTAAATAACTGGGTGATGTGGGTTATGTGTTTGGTCAGATGGGTGTCTGTTGTGTTTAATAATAGGGTTTGTTACCTCTTTGCTTGTGGATATGGGTTGTCATTTTCTTACAAGTAAAGTGATCTTGCTTGTTTGTTGTTAAAATGTCACAGGAGAGAAAAAAAATGTACAGGTGTATAGGGTTTACACTATCAAATTTCACTTTTCATATTGCTTAGTAATGTAGTAGTAGGGGTGGGCGTCACAGAGTGGTATCAGAGCTCGGCTACAGGTTCTGTAGACTATCCATGTACATGAACTCAAAACTTGTGGAGCACGGCAATGCCAGTAAGTTTTACTTTATTGACTGATGCATTTTATGTTTTATGAAATTATATTGGCCATGTGTTATTAGGTTATCCTAAGACAAAGGTGTTTGATCATGGTGAGAACTAGAGGTGAGAGTAGTGGTGGGGATAGAAACCAAGGAGGGGAGACACCTATACCAATGGGTGATCGAGATAATGTCATAAATCGACTCACGGAGCTCATCCAACGACAGTCTGAACAAATTCAACAACTCATCCATCGTGAGAGATATAGAGAACAAAGAGCGAAAATGAATCAACCATACCAAAGGGCGGATCAAATCGAGATAGTAGGGAAAGATTCCGAAAGCTAAATCCACCAACCTTTGAAGATGCGAGAGATCCTACAAACGGAGAAGACTGGTGAGGACTTTAGATAACATGTTTCAATACGGTAGGGGGCCCCGAAGAAGAAGAAAAAGTAATGTGTGCCTCGTTTATGCTTCGTGGAAGTGCGGGACATTGGTGGGATACGATAAGGAGCATAGAAGATGTTACAACAATGACCGGAAAGATTCAAAGAACTATTCGAAACAAGTACTTCACGGCTCTGTTCGTATAATGAAGATGAACGAATTCATACAATTACGTCGGGAACTATGACGGTCGGGGATTATATTCGCAAATTTGAAGAATTGTCCAGGTTTGCTACTCATATGGTTAGCAATCGACGCACTAAAAGTAGAAAGATTCCTTGAAGGCCTGAGACCGAACTATATAGAGATGTCGGCATGGCGAATTCAAGGAGTAACGTATTCACAAAGGTTCTTTGAGAGAGCACGGTGGCGAAACAAGCTGAATTAAGGATTTTCCGTGCCCGGAAGCTAGACGTCAATTCAAACAGGGGACAAGGACAGAAATGGGTTGGAGGCCCAAAGAAGAGAGTTTTCCAAGTTCAAGAAACATAGACCTAACTTTCAACCACACCAAGGACAACAACAATGGGAACAAAATAAGCGTCAAAGAGTCGATCGGGGCAAGGCACCTATAGCACTACCTTTATGCCCTAGGTGCAAGACTCAACATATCTTTGGAAGTCTGCATGGTAGATAACGAAGATGTTTTACGTGTGGGATGCCAGGACATTTTGCTAATGCGTGCCCAAATAAAAATGAACCCTACAGACAAAAGAATGTGCCACCGGAGCATTTACTATCACGAGAGCGATCGAGAGGCAAACCCATCGAAGGTTACAGTAAACTTCTTATCTTTGACACCCCAACATTCGTACTATTTGATTCGGGAGCGTCACATTCATTTGCATCCACTGAGTATGTGAGGAGACTGGGTAGGACACCTGATGTAGCTGAAGTGGGTTACAATGTAACAATTCCATCGGGAGATTCTAAACAAACTAATCAAATTTTGAAAGCTTGTGCTATCCCAATTGAAAATAGAGAACTTTATGCTGATCTAATTGTGTTAGCCATGAATGACTACGATATCATTTTGGGTATGGATTGGTTATCAAAGTATGGTGCTACAATCGATTGTCAGAAAAAGACAGTAACCTTTCGACCCCAAGGGGAAGATCCATTCACCTTCATGGGAATCACGACATGTTTTAGATTTCCAATAATATCAGCACTAAAGGCGCAACGTTTGTTGGACGCTGGCTGTGGAGGATACCTAGTAAGTGTCATGAGCATCGATGAACAACACCAACCAACCGTTGATGAAGTTCCAATAGTGAGAGAGTATCCCGATGTATTTCCGGATGATCTTTATGGATTACCACCTGACCGCGAGATCGAGTTTGTTATTGACTGATTCGGAACGCCTCAATCTCTAAAGCCCCATATCGCATGGCTCCATTGAACCGAAAGAACTAAAGACACAATTGCGGGAGTTGCTAGATAAAGGCTTCATTAGACCTAGCTTCTCGCCATGGGGTGCGCCCGGTCCTATTCGTGCGAAAGAAGGATGGTACGATGAGATTGTGTATCGACTATCGAGAATTGAATAGAGTCACAATCAAGAATAAATACCCGCTACCTCGAATCGACGATTTGTTTGATCAACTTCAAGGTGCATCGGTATTTTCAAGATCGATTTGCGATCCGGTACCATCAATCAAAATAAAAGAAGATGATATACCCAAGACAAAGATTCAAAGACGAGGTATGGACACTATGAATTTCGGTGATGCCATTTGGGTTAACGAATGCCCTTACTGCTTTCATGGACCGATGAATCGGGTATTTAAAGACTTTCTAGATAAATTCGTTATTGTTTTCATCGATGATATCTTGGTCTACTCGAGAACAAAAGAGGAGCATGCTGAACACTTGAGAAGTGTACTAGAGGTTCTAAAAGTGAAACAATTATATGCTAAATTTAAGAAATGCGAATTTTGGTTAGATCGAGTAGTATTCTTGGGACATGTTGTGTCCGGGAGCGGGAATCGCGGTTGATCCAAGTAAAGTAGAAGCTATCAACAATTGGCCACAACCTACAAATCCTTGTATACGTAGTTTTCTGGGTTTAGCTGGCTATTATCGTCGGTTTGTGGAAGGATTCTCCAAGATTGCTTCACATTTAACACAATTGACCAGAAAAAGTGTCACATTTAAATGGACAGAGGCAAGCGAACGAAGTTTTCAAGAACTGAAAAAGAGATTGACTTCGGCACCTATTCTATCAATTCCATCAGTGCTTGGTGGTTTTGTAGTTCTGATGGGCGTCGAAGAATGGCCTAGGATGCGTATTAATGCAAAATGGTAAGGTGATTGCGTATGCGTCAGACAATTGAAGGACTATGAAAAGAACTACCCAACGCATGATTTAGAGCTTGCGGCGGTGGTATTTGCGCTTAAAATATGGAGGCATTACCTATATGGGGAACGATGTGAGATCTACACAGATCACAAGAGTTTAAAGTACTTCTTCACGCAAAAAGAACTAAATATGCGACAACGTCGATGGTTGGAATTAGTGAAGGATTATGATTGTGTGATCAACTATCATCCTGGTAAAGCCAATGTTGTAGCGGTCGTTGAGCCGAAATCAACACAAAGCAATGCAATTGCGATTCGCATTCGAAACCGAGTTAATGGATCTCGAGAAAATGAACATTGAGATTGTATCATTAGGATCCATAGAAGCTAAATTAGCGAAATTAACACTCCGACCTACGCTACTTGATCGAATTCAACAGAACAACAAGGTGATGGTTACTATGCTAAAGTAAAGAATGATATTTCCTCGGGAGCGCCTTCGACTTCAAAATATCCGAGGATGGAGTACTTCGATTTAAAGAACGATTATACGTGCCTAACAGGAAAATCTTCGAGAGGATGTTTTAGCGAGAATCGCATTCAACACCATATTCTCGTACATCCAGGAGCTACTAAAATGTATAGAGATTTGAAGATACATTACTTGGTGGCCAGGCGTAAAAGGATATCGCGTCGTGGAACAATGTTTAACCTCACAAATAAAGGCGAACACAAAAGGCCAGGAACGTTGCAACCTCTACCTATTCCGGAAATGGAAATGGGAAAGGATCACCATGGATTTTGTGACAGGTTTGCCCAAAACAGTCAAGGGACACGATGCTATTTGGGTAATCATAGATAGATTAACAAAATCTGCTCATTTCATTCCCATTTGTTCGACTTATTCCATGGATCGATACGCACAACTTTATATACAGGAAGTGGTTAGACTTCACGGTGTACCACTATCTATTGTTTCAGATAGGGACTCTAGATTCTTATCTAATTTTTGGAGGAGTTTACAGAAGGCACTAGGAACACGATTGTCATTCAGTACTGCTTATCACCCTCAGACAGACGGACAATCAGAGCGAACTATACAAACTCTAGAAGATATGCTTAGAGCTTGTGTTCTAGATTTTCAAGGACACTGGAGTAAACATCTACCTTTGATAGAATTCTCCTATAATAATAGTTATCAAGCCACAATCGGAATGGCTCCCTATGAAGTATTGTACGGTAGAAAGTGTAGATCGCCGGTTCACTGGGACGAGATTGGTGAAAGAAAGCTTTTAGGCCCAGACATGGTTCGAGAAATGACAGAAGTTGTGACACAAATTCGACAAAGGATGGGAACTGCTCGAGTCGGCGTAAAAGCTACTCGAGATCAAAGAAGAAGAATGTTAGAATTTTGTGTAGGAGATCGAGTGTTTCTTAAGGTGGCACCGATGAAAGGGTAATGCGATTTGGAAAGAAGGAAAACTTCGATCCCTAGATACATTGGTCCGTTTCATATTCTTGAGAGAATTGGTGATGTGGCTTACGACTTGACTTACCCGGCAAAGATCAATGTCTCGGATACATGATGTATTCCATGTTTCTATGTTGAGGAAATATGTTGCAAATCCATCTCACATTTTGACAAACGAGCCGATAGAGTTAAAAGCGGATTTGAGCTACGAAGAGATACCTGTGAGAATATTGTTACGAGAAGTAAAGAAACTCAGGAATAAGGAAATCCCATTAGTTAAAGTACTTTGGAGGAATCAATCAGTAGAGGAAGCTACTTGGGAAAGAGAAGACGAAATGAGAGCTAAGTATCCTGATCTATTCCGGTAAGTAAATTTCGGGGACGAAATTTTTATAAGGAGGGGAGGATGTAATACCCGAGCCTCTCACTACTCACTAGGCCAATATAATTCATGCATTACATGCAGGTTAAGTGCTATTTGCATAATCTTTTTGTTTTATGTGGCATGACTAGTTCTTTAATTTTGGAACTCACCTATGGTGTTAGTTGTCAGATTACTAATTTAAGTAGTTTAGAAAAAAAAGTGTATTTAGTGGTCGGACTATTAGATGCTATCTATTAAGTTACACGTGGTAGCTATTCAAAAAAATTACAAGATTACACGTGGTAAATTTAGGGGTGAAATGTGGTAACGATGTGGGTACGGAGATATATAATATACAAATATATAAATAATATATATAATACATAAAAGAGAGAATAATATTAAGGTATAACTTTATGTGTGACAATTGCAAGTGATATTGTAATAATCTGTATAACTTATATATATATAATATAAATAATGAGTTGAATACTAATTATATATATATGGATCTTGTATTACGTGATAAGTCGATCACTTGTTTATAGAATTAGTCAAAGTACTTATATAATATAGTATTTTTGGTTATATCTATATATTATAAACTAGTTCACATATAGGTAATTACTAATATGCCAATACCTAGTCTACACCTATATATATAGCTAAACCGTGTGCATGTGTGTAATAAAACATAGAATATATATATATATATATATATAGATGTGTGTCTGTATGTACATATATATATATCAATCCTTAAGTCATGAATCAGCTAATTCATATAACAAAATATGAATTTTTTAAAAGTTGACACGTATCAAATCGGTAACCGCCTTAGAAGACTTATTATGAAATCAAAACACACATGTACTCCCACAATCAAAAGGGAACCGAGACGTCAAAGATAAGGAGAGTTCTTGGTGCAATAGAGGAGAAGACGACTAAGAAAAAAAAAAAAAAAAAAAAAAAAAAAAAAAGAAAGAAAGAAAAGGGGGTAAGATATATCATGCGAACATAGCTCTACGAATTGGTAAATAAACTCCGAATCAACCTCTCTTTCATTTGGTTTAGTAATTATGATACAAAATAAGGCCTATCGTGATTTTATATGTGTTGAATATAGGAATTGCTTCAACTTAGTTTTGAATATTATCAATTAATTTGTAGTTAAGTTATAAGAAATGTTACTAGTTACTTTTAGAAAGAAAATTGTTGGATATAATCGAGGCATAAATTTCCAATTGCTCCAAAGATATGTTAGTATGTTAAGAATTAAAGTAAAAATGGGTTTCTATTATAATATTTAAAAGCTTAGCGGTTTACCTTGTTAATTAAGAATCGGGATTTTCCATGAGATTTGGAATAGTAAATCCGTGATGTAGAAATAGAAATTGAATGCGATATTTTTACGGGTTGTCGGACATCTAAGGATAGGGAGAAGAGACATTTTAACTAAGTTGCAATCATGGCCTCAAGGGTGGGATACTTTTTGCGGACACAAGGGACGCAAGGGACCCTTGGTCAAGCAGCGGGAGATGGTCCACACGTAGATCCATACCGATATTATTGGCCATTTGATTATTGATGTGTGCGAGCTCTTTTCCCATAGTAGTTGGGTCGGGGCCCCAAATAAAAGAAAATGACTTTGAATAAAGTATTTTGATTCATGGATTTGACATACTAGCATTACACGTTGGAAAAACATCATTATTCTTTGGACATGCATGATTTTTACTTGCTGAGCTTTAGCTCATGTAGTTCATGCATTGCAGGTGAGCATAGGAATGTCTGAGCTTTTGGGCTTCATCGTGCGATCTTTGGAGTTCCTTCGTTTTGCGAGATCATGGATATGGATGACGACCTGTTGGGCTATGTTGATGGGTCACTTTCTCTTTTTGGTCCTGTATTATATTTTGGTTTAGGGTTGTACCCTCTTTTGAAAACTCTTATATAAATATGTACATGTAAATAACTGGGTGATGTGGGTTATGTGTTTGGTCAGATGGGTGTCTGTTGTGTTTAATAATAGGGTTTGTTACCTCTTTGCTTGTGGATATGGGTTGTCATTTTCTTACAAGTAAAGTGATCTTGCTTGTTTGTTGTTAAAATGTCACAGGAGAGAAAAAAAAATGTACAGGTGTATAGGGTTTACACTATCAAATTTCACTTTTCATATTGCTTAGTAATGTAGTAGTAGGGGTGGGCGTCACACATGGCCATAGACGATGAGAATAATGAGGTACGCTCTAATTCGTCTACTTCCTCCATAGTTGATGACTTGCAATGTGATTTTGATGAATTGCAAATTGAGTTTCAAAATTTAATTGTTAAATACAAAAATTTGAATAAGGAGCTTAAGGTTGAAAAAGAAAAATTATTTACCTCTTATGAATCTCTAGACAAATCTCATACTCTTACTTTTACTAGAGTTCACTCTCTTGAAACCGAAAAGGAATTGCTCACAAAAGATATTGAATGTTTAAAAAATGATGTGCATCGTTTCAACATAAGCACGGATAAAGTGACAAAAATTTTAGATGCACAAAGAGGTGAGCATTCCAAATTGGGACTTGGTTATAAGCCATTTCAAAGTGTTTTTAAGAAAAATAACCAAGGTCCGACTTTTGTACGTGCTAATAGTTCTAATACTCCTACTTGTTTTTATTGTGGCAAAGTTGGACATTATGCTAATAATTGCAAATTGAGAAATAGCTCTAGACATGTTTGGAGACCCAAAGGTCTCAAGACTAACCCCCATGGACCCCAAAATTATAGGGTACCTAAAAGAAATTCTTTTGTAGGTAATAGGGGCTATAACAACAATGGAAGATTCAAAATGGCTCGTGGACAGCGGATGTTCACGCCATATGATCGGGAGGAGAGAACTTTTTACCAACATCAAGCTCCAAGAAGAGGGTATGGTCATGTTCGACAATGGGAAATGAAGAATTCTTGGAAATGGAGAAATTGGTAACTCTTTTTTCTCTCTTAGTAATGTTCTTTTAGTAGAAGGGCTTAAGTTTAATTTGATAAGTGTTAGCCAACTTTGTGATTCAAATTATGATGTTTCCTTCAATAAAGAAAAATGTCTTATACTTAAAAATGGTGAAATTATTTGTGAAGCAAATAGAAAATGCAATCTTTACAAAATTTATACAAGTGATTTGGTCAGTCAAAATATTTATTGTTTAGTCGCCAATAATGATTTAACTAGTTTATGGCATAGGCGACTTGGACATGTTGGATACAAGAATTTGAAAAATATTTACAAAAACCAACATGTGAAAGGACTACCCAAATTGAATTTTGAAAATCTTGGCTTATGTGACACTTGTTAAAAGAACAAATTAGTTAAAAGTAGTTTTAAGCCCAAAAATGAAATTTCCACAACCAAACCCCTACAACTACTTCACCTTGATTTGTATGGGGATATTGGTACGGCAAGTCTAAGTGGAAAACATTACACTTTCGTTATTGTTGATGATTTTTCTAGATATACTTGGGCTCTTTTTCTTACCAATAAAAGCGATGCCGTTAATGAGTTTGTTAAGTTGTGTAGACTTATTGAGAATGAAAAGGAAGATACTATTAAGTCTATTCGAAGCGATCGAGGTGGAGAATTTGATGGTGAATTTAGACTTTTTTGTGAAACCAAAGGATATGCTCATAATTTTTCGGCTCCAAGGACACCTCAACAAAATGGAGTAACCGAAAGGAAAAATCGGACATTACAAAAGATGAGTCGGTCCATGCTCAATGAATTTTCACTTCCAAAATATTTTTGGGCGAATCAGAAATCTTGCTTGCTATGTCATTAATCGAGTTTATATCCGTCCTAAAATGAATAAAACTCCATATGAGCTTTGGAAAGGTAGAACTCCAAATATTAGTTATTTCAAGATATTTGGTTGTAAATGTTTTATTTTGAATACCAAGGATCAATTGGACAAACTTGATCCTAAGGCCGATGAAGGGATATTTATGGGATATTCAACAAAAAGCAAAGCATATCGGGTGTACAATAAGACTAGTGGAGTTGTTGAAGAATCCATCCATGTCAAATTCAATGAAGCTTCGGGTGTTGAAAAAATACCCAATGATGAAAGTGATGAAGAGGATATTATTGAACCAATTGTTCATGTTGATGATCAACCGTCTACATCAAATGATCAACCGTCCACTTCAAATGGTCCTCAAGAAGATAGAGGTGATACTTCGGATCTTCCTGTTGCATTAAAGTTTAAGGGAGATCACCTAAAAGATCTTATTATTGGTGATCCCCTTGACAAAGTGATGACCCAGACAAAATTTTCCGAGAAAGCTCTTATCTCTCAAAAGGAGCCTAAAAATGCTAAGGAGGCTATTGAGGATGAGGATTGGTTCCTAAAGATGCAAGAGGAGTTGAATCAATTTGAAAGAAATGATGTATGGGAATTGGTACCTTGTCCTCCATCTCAAACCATTATTGGTACAAAATGGGTATTCCGGAACAAACTTGATGATCAAGGCAACATTGTTTGAAATAAGGCAAGGTTAGTAGCTCAAGGGTATTGTCAAGAAGAAGGTATTGACTATGATGAAACTTTTGCACCCGTAGCACGTTTAGAAGCTATTCGTATTTTACTTGCCTATTCTTGTTTTAAAAATTTCAAACTTTACCAAATGGATGTTAAATCCGCTTTCTTAAATGGTATATTCAAGAAGAAGTCTATGTAAAACAACCTCCGGGGTTTGAAAATTTTTCTAGGCCTAATGATGTTTATAAACTTAAAAAGGCCTTGTATGGTTTAAAGCAAGCACCCCGTGCATGGTATGATAGACTTAGCTCTTTTCTTTAGCAAAATGGTTTTATAAGAGGTAAAGTTGATACAACTCTCTTTGTTTTTGAAAAAGGGCAAGATTGCTTACTTGTGCAAATTTTATGTTGATGATATTATCTTTGGTGCTACTAATGATTCTTTGTGCAAGAAATTCTCTAAATTGATGCAAGGTGAATTTGAGATGAGTATGATGGGGGAGCTCAACTTCTTTCTTGGACTCCAAATTAAGCAATGTCAAGAAGACATATACATTTCGCAATCAAAAAATGTACAAAAGAACTTTTGAAAAAGTTCGGCATTGAAGAAGGAAGAACCGTCTCTACTCCCATGGCAACAAATGTCAAAATTGACAAAGATGGAAAAGGCAAGTCCGTGGATGAATCAAAGTATCGAGGTATGATTGGTAGTTTACTTTATTTAACCGCTAGTAGACCGGACATTCTTCATGCCGTATGCCTATGTGCTCGTTTTCAAAGCAATCCCAAAGAATCTCATATGAGTGTCGTTAAAAGGATTTTTCGATATTTGAAAGGCACCATTCAATATGGTTTATTCTATCCAAAGAATGAAAATTTTTCTCTTAAAGGTTATAGTGATTCGGATTATGCGGGAAATATTGATGATCGGAAAAGTACTTCCGGATCATGTCAATTTTTAGGCGATTGCCTAGTTTCTTGGTTTTCAAAGAAGTAAAACTGTGTTTCTCTTTCAACGGTCGAAGCCGAATATATTTCCGCAGCTTTTTGTTGTACTCAACTTGTTTGGATGAAACAAACCTTAGCGGATTACAAATGCTCTTTTGAAAATGTACCTATCTTTTGTGACAATATATCCGCTATAAATATTGCTCAAAATCCGGTTCATCATAACCGTACTAAACATATTGAGATTCGACATCATTTTCTAAGGGATTGTGTTTCTAAACGAAAAATTGAGATATCTTTTGTACCATCTCAAGATCAATTAGCGGACATTTTTACAAAACCGCTATCTTCCGAGACTTTTGCATCGATACGAGCTCGGTTAGGCATAATGCATATTGAATGAGGTTTACGTTTACATTTTGCACGTTTTTGAAACTTAGGGGCGAAAAATCGGATTTTTGGTTGAAAAATCAGATTTTGATAAATTTGACAAGACAGTGGACTGAAAGGGTTGAGGGCAACCGGTCACCCTCAACATCGACCGGTCGCCCTCAACCACGACCGGTCGCCCTAAGCCAAAATTTGATGAAAACCGTTCTGTGTTCAGCATTCGTTATTTTAACTTCTTTTTGCCATTTTTCGTCCCATTTGCCAAATTCACACAAATTTCACTCAAAATTTGTTTTCATGCAATCAATTCACAACTTGGACCTTATATAGCATGTTTATCATCATCATAGCTCATCTTTTCCGATCAAATGGTAAGAATTTTCCTTCCTTTGCTCAATTGGGTTGAACCCTTGAGTTTATGACTCTCTTGTATATTTCTTGATATATTTTGTACATGATCTTGATGAGCTTAGTTATTATGTTGTATTGTATGATGTTTGATGTGAATTGGTGATCTTAAATTTTGGCTTGAATCATTTACAAGGGCTATATACAACTTCTTTTAATTTTCACGCCCACAAAGTGTTCGATGAAATGTCGCAATGAAAATTTCAACTTCTACATGATTCTCTTGCTTCCAAAAGTCTTACAAACTTATTGAGATCATGTTTTGGCAAATAAAACGAGCGTATGAACTCCTCATGATACATTTCTCCCATTTTCCTTGGATTTTAAGCGTAAATTGCTCAATGGTTGAAAAACCGTCTCTTTGGCGCACTTTGATGTAATTATATGATATTTTTATCATCCTAACATTCTTTTTGATGATTCCAAAGGGGGAGAAACAGGATATTGGCTCGTTAGCTAAAAGAAGCTAATAAAAGCTCGTAATAAAAGCTATAAGCTACGGCTTCCTAAAGCCAAGTATACCTAGTCCACGGCTTGTATTATGGACTCAATTGCAAAAGATTATAAGTACTTTGACAGGGGGAGCTTCTTAGCTTATGATGTTTATATGCATCTTATATAAGCTTGTTATAGTTTGTGCTTCTAGCTTTTGCAAAATCTTTTGTTGATATACTCATAGATAGGGGGAGCTTTGTATGGAATGTTTTTAAAATAGTTCACTCGTAAAACCGGAAAATTTATTCGTTTTCAAAAATCGTCCTCGAGAAAATTGTTTTGGTTTGTAATCATCAAAAAGGGGGAGTTTGTTAGATAAATGTTTTTACCACGATTTTGATGATTTTGTTCGATTTTATTCAAATGAGTTTTTAAACCAAAACAATGTCCCTAAATGTTGTCTAAATACTTCCGATCGATTTAAAATGTTTTTACTGTTTTTCGGAGTATTTTTTGGAATTTATTTTCGATAAAAAATTAGACAACACATTTGTTTCAGTTCGACCGGTCGCCTGCTAGGGGCAACCCGTACCTGAGTTGAGTTTTGAAACAGAAAATGGGACGTAGAAAAAAAGAGGAAGGGCGACCGGTCGACCAGGAGGTCGACCGGTGAGGGCGACCGGTCGACCCCTGGGTGACCGGTACCTAGGAGTTCCTCTTTTGGTTCAGTCTTCTCTGTTTCATTTTTTTATCAACCCCAACCGGTCATAGTCAAGGGCGACCGATCGCACCCCCATCCGACCGGTCACCCTATGTAAAAATAGCAGGAATTCAATTTCAATCTTATCTCTGCGCGACCGGTCGCACCCCTTGTTTATCAGCAAACTATCCATTGCATTTTCAGACAGCTTTTCCCTATTTTGTGGGATTGATTTCTAACAGCTATATTGATGATTTTAAATGGTTTCTTTTGCAGCAAATCACTCCCCAAGGAGGAGCCTATGTCTGGAAATGAAAGCCAAGTCCTCTCCTATAAATAGAGGCTTCATTCAAGCAACAAGATACAACACTCTACACAAGCAAAGAGCAATCAAGCAAACACTTTCATATATCTTGTTGTATTATCCTTAGCACTTTCACTTGCACAAATTTGAGGTCTAGGCTTTCAATTCTTGATTACACTTGTACGCATATTGTATCAATCATTATTGAGTTGTAATCTTGATTTTGGTCATCATTCAACACAAGACATCCTTGTGAGTATTCTTGGGGTAAGAATACACTTGGGTGATCTAGGTAATAGGTGTTTGAAGGTTGTGGTAATCTTCAAAGGTGTTGTAAGAGGGTTGTGGTAATCCTCAAGGTGGTGAAAGAGGGTTGTGGTAATCCTCAAGGTGTTGTATTAATTTTTGGTAAATTAATAAAAAAATTTCTTTTTGAAATCCATCCCTGGATATCTTTGGGGTGGTAGAGGATTAGGCCCTGGTGGGTTGAACCTCTATAAATCGAAGTGTCTTTGTTTAATTTCCGCACTTAGCATTTCATCTTTGCTTGAGTTTTTCGAAAAAGAGGGCAAAATCTGAAAAACCTAGATAATCTATTCACCCCTCCTCTAGATTATCGTAGCCACTTGGACTAACAGTTGCTTGCCCCGAAGCGGAGAATAATATTCTGAAAGACAGAGAGAGTAAACACAAGTCTAAGTGTTCAAAAGCATGCTCTAAACAATGGGGGAGAATCGTACCACGCCTTAAATAAGTAAGCGGGATAAATGCATATCAAAGTCACTAGACTATGAGTAAAGCTCAAGACCCGGTTCCTCCATCAGCTGGAGGGGCGTCTTCCCCGGTGGCATCATCCGGGATATCGCGTAAAGCTCCAATCTCACCATCCTCCTCATCAGAAATGCCTGGGTCAAGAAACACAATGATCTCCCTGAAAACCTTCCCGCTCTTAGGCAGGACCCTCTGGCTACGTAGAATACCTCGCACAAAGTTGGAGGAGGACTCGTCCAAAATGGTATCATTATAATCAGAGGAAGCCTTGAAGGCCTCAATAGCATAAAATTGCTCTAAGGCAATCAACCAAACTCCGCGAGAAGATTTTAGGAACTCTCCCCTAGTGGAAACCTCATGATCATACTCGCCTTGAAGCTAAGGTACTCCACTTGCCTTTTCATACCCCTGAAATCCGTCTTCTGATGGAGAACTTCCTCCTTTAACAACATGTTGTCTGAACTAAAAATACCATGACCAAACAAGCCATTAGTGGGAACCAACTCGGATAAGCCATCTGAAGATCCACCGCGAGACCTCTTTCCGCTGGAGGGAGCCAGAGGTGGTCTCGAGGACGAATTCACCCCAGAACGATCACCAGCCCGAGACCCTAAAAGTCTCTCCCTACTGGACCTGCACTGGGGAGATCCCACTTCTTCCTATAGGCTAAAACCCTATATGGCTAAGACCCCGGGTGGGAAGACCCCTTCTGGTTATAATTCCAGATAGGAATGGCCTTCTCGTGGGGGTCCTAGTAATTCACCTCCTCCTGCTAAGACCCACAAGGAGAAGACAAAGGAGAAGACCTCACCCGGCTAAGACCCCGGGTGGGAAAACCCTATTAGGCTAAGATCACGGATGGGAAGGGCCTCCTCACAAGGGTGTCCTAGTAAATTTTCCTCCTCTGGCTAAGACCCCGAAAGAAGGGGCCTCTTTGCAAGGGTCCCCGTAAATTCTCCTCTATGATGAAAATGTGCAAAAAAAGAAAGCAAAAACGCTAACACAAATGGGCAAGAGGTCAAAATGATAAATCAAAACTTGGGGAAAGCCCCCGGAGGGCACCCCTTATGCTCCGTAAAGACGCCCATTCCAGGTTTCAAAAGGGCGCCCTATGAAATATTTCTCCCCAACAAAAGTGTGCTAGAAAAAGAAGACAAAAATTCTGATAAATGCGGGGAAAAGATCAAAATGATAAAGGAAGAAATTGGGAGAAGCTCTAGAAGGCCACCCCTTAGGGGCTCTGGAAGGGCGCCCCATGCTCCAGAAGGGCGCCCCCTCCGGACTCCAGAAGGGCACCCTCGATGAGCCGCGGAACAACGTCCCCTAACATTAAATACAAATATTTTCGGCTATTTCGGAGGAACTAAGACTTCCTTCCAAAGAGAATGGTCCATCTCTACACAAGATTTGAACGAATCTCCCGTAACAAGATATCACATGCAAATATTATAAATAGATCATAATAAAAGAAAGCAAATATGCATAAGAAAGAGCATTAATGTAGCATAAAAAGCAACAAGTATCATTTTGCCCCTTGGGGCAAAGAAGCATCTCAAGACGAAAGAAAAAGCAAGAAGTATTTGAGTATACAAAGCAAGCCGTAAACAGGTGAGCAGAAATCAAAAGGCCGTTTGGGCCAAAATACAATCACAATCAGGCATGCGAGGCTCTGTCTCCCTCAGCAGCATCATCAGCTTCGTTAGGAAGACACTGCGAAGCCTTAATCTCATCATCCTCCTCCTCATCTAAAACATTACAGTCAATGATTCCTATCACCTCGTGGGGATTTTCCACTCAACAGTAGAAGTTTCCGGCAATGGCGCACCGCCTTATTAAAGTACGAGGAGGATTCTCTCATCAAATCCAAACGATAAGACAAGGAACCCTTGTAGGCCTCAACCGAGTTGGACCTTTCCTTGGACAATAGCTCAACACCAGCGGGAGACTCAAAGAACAACTCGTCTGTCTCCGTCTCATAGGCAAGCTGACCCTTCACCTGTGCATACTACTTGGACAAATCCGACATCTGACTCATATGCTGACTATCTCCTGCCTTAAGGGTTTTTACCTCCCTCCGAAGCTGGTGGTTCTCTTCTTCTGTCATCTCTCCTTGATGGTTCAAAGCTGCCACGAGGTTCAGAATCTACAAAAAAACTTTGTACATGTTTTAGCCAAATGAAAAGACAAGAAATGAAGAATGGAGATGCAAAGTAACCAGGAAAGTTTACCCGAGTGATATCCCTGCAAAGGTGTGTTTCAATGCCCTTGAAAGAAAGAGACTCGAGACGGGATTGGTCATCTACCAACAAGGCTCCTCTCGTACTAGCATATCCCATGCCAAAATCTGAATAGTCCCAATAGGACTATATCCCCTCACGATGGTTTACTCCGCTGGAGTAGATAGCTCAGGGACCAATGGTCCCAGAAGCAGCATCACCAGGCTGCATCCTCATCCTCTTTTCCCTAAAAGAGCCCGAAGGAGGACGAAAAGTAGGAACAACATCAATAGGGTCCCCAGAATGAGAACCCAAGCGCCGATCACTCTCTGAGACGGCAAGGTGTGGCCTCACTCACCATCACTGCAGGGGCGGGCGCTCGAGCTTCCGCCAGCAGAGACTTGTACTTGGCCCTCTCTTTTCCTTCCTCTTGAAGGCCATCAACTCCACGATGCTATAACTCTCTTTACCTTAAAAAACAAACAAGGAATATTATATAATAGAAGCATTCAAATATACCAGTAAAGCAAGAAGCAATACAAAGAAGTAAAGCAAGGTAAAGTACCCAATAACTCCCTAACATTCAGAAGACTCTCAAACAATCCTTTGGATCTATAAACTTCCGCCATCTTTTTTCAGAAAGAGGGAGTGCCTTGGGCCATCATGGCTTTCGAAACCCATTTGTAAGGGAGCTCCCAACCATTGTCCCTCACATTGAAACAATCTTCCTTCCACAATCCGCCGGGAGTAGAAAGCCCCCAAGAAACTTGCACTAGGGGTGAGGAAGAAGTGGAAGAATGTGTCACTAGGAGACTTCTGGCGAAGAACAAAGAGTTGAACCCGTCCACAATCGGAGACATGCCCAATAGCCGCATACCATGCTCATAACCCCGTATGCGTGCATAAGCTTGAAGAATTATTTAACCAATGCAAGCTCCCATGGACCTAAGGATCACTATGAGGACATTGTCTGGGGGAAGAATAAAGCCAATAGAGAAATTGTAAAGATACACCGTGATGAAGCTCTCAGGAGGATGAGTAAGTATATTGCCCGAGCCTAGGGCCAACATCATAAATGCTGAAGGAAGCTCTAGTCGCTCCCCCAACCTATGAAGCCAAACTGTTGGGAAATTAATTTTTAGATTTTGATGAATGCCATGTAAAACTTATAATAGAAAGTTGGCACCCCATTTTTCTGTTGTAAATTGCATTGTAGTAGATAGGGCTAGTCGAGCTGAGTCAAGTCAGCTATGCCTGAACATGCAAGAAGACAACTGGAGATTAGAAGGAAGACTCATTGCAAGGTAGCCGAGTGTGGCAAAGAAGAGAAGACAGAACTCGATCAAGGTGCGGTGAGATACTGGTGAGTGAAGTATCGATCAAGACAACTCAAGGCGCCAAGTCTCTAGTTGAAGTGATGAAGAGTCATCCAATGATTGGAAGTCGACTCAAGTAAAATCTGGGAAGTTAAGAAAATGCGAAATCAAGTCGAGATAATCGAAAGAGATCCGTTGCCGTAAGTCAAGAGAAATACTTAAACAAGTAATACCTCCATCTTGCCTTTCTTGAAGTGCTCGATCCCGAAGCGTGCAAAAGGAATAAACCAATGGAAAGCATTGCACTGTGTCGAACTCGAAAAGTCAAGAATCATTCATACAAGGAAGTGGCAATTCCAAGGATCGCAACAAGATAAGCCACGACCACAAGTGTCTTTTAAAAATAAGCCTATCTCTTCAACGGGCAAATTTTTGAAAGATCACTATAAAAGGCCGAGGAATCACTCGAGAGAAGGTTACCTGAACCACGAACATTCAAGCTAACATTTGAATCAAACAAAAATATTCTCAAGTCATTCAAATTTAATCCTCAAGCCTACATTACGAAGGAAATCAATCCAACACTCACCGTGAAGGAAAGACAACTTCTATCGGTTGAAGAGGAAACATTTGAAGAATCAAGGGGTCTACATTCCACGGAGGATTGTAGGAAGGTTCAAGGTCGAACCAGTCTCAAGTTTTGGAGGGATTCGTGATCAAATCCAAGAAGCTTGAGCAAGTGGGCTGTAGTAGCAAAGCAAAATTGCCTCCTGAAGAAGCCGAGTCGTCACGAGAAGCCACCGTTGTGTGACCAACGCATCTCCGGATCGAGTCCCAAAGGATCAAGTCGGTTGTGTGATCAAGACTTGTATCTAGACTCGTTAACCACTCGTATATTGATCAATACTTAGTGGATTCCTCCAGAGTTGGAGAAGAGAGGAGTAGAAGAATTAACCCATCTTGAACCTCTATAAAAACTTATTGTGTCATTTATATTTCAAGATTTTAATTTCTACATATTACTTTTATATCTGTGATAAATTTGCTATCCAATTGATAATCAACCAAGTGCTAAAACCAAATATTAAAACAAACTTAACCAAATTCAAGGTTGTTAAGTCTTCCAATAAAACATATCACAATCGAGTTAAGTCTTTAGTCAAAGCAAATAAGTTATTCTATCAACAAATTTAGTCGAGTGCGTTGAGTGACTAACTCTGGCGATTAACTAACTTAGTTGTCCATCAAGGACTCAAATTTGTGAAGTATTAACTCGAACATTTTAAAAAAGGACTAAATCGAAAAGTTGGTAAGGTTTATTCAACCCCCCCTTCTAAACCTTACACTCACACCCCTTGGGACCTACAAGTGGTATCAGAGCGGTTGGTTCATTGAGCCTTCCGCATTGGTTACTGAACTAGATCTCCAAATTTTTCAAAGCTTGTTTTAGTACTTAATCTTTCAAAACCTTTTTTTCAAAGAAAGTTATTATCATGGAAGCAAATTTGACACGCATCCCTATGTTCACAATTTAAGAATTTGATGATTGGAAAATTCGTATGCGAGCTCATCTATCAAAGATTACACGATGAGATGTGGATAGTGATAGAAGATGGGCCACTCCAAATCTTAAAAGTGAACACAAATGCAAGAAAGAGTGCTGCGGTGAAGAGAGAAGAGGATGTTGCTCCCGGACCAAATGCGGTTGAAAAACCAAGAGTTGAATGGACAAATGATGACAGAAAAGATATAACTTGGACAATGTGGCCAAGGACATTCTTTACAAAACTTTGGACAAAGCCATGTTCAACAAAGTCAAATCATGCAAAACGGCAAAAGAAATCAGGACAAGCTAACCTTGATTTGCGAAGGCTCGAGCAAATCAAAGAAAATAAACTATCTGTTGTTGTACAAAAATTTGAAAACTTTAAGATGCTTGCGGGAGAAACCTTGGATCACCGATGCTCGGTTCACGAAATTACCAATGAATTATCTCGCACTTGGAAAAGAATATACACGAGAAGAAATGTGTATGAAGATTCAAAGAAGTCTCCCAACTGAGTGGTATATGAAAGTCATGGCCATGAGACATTCCATGGACCTATCAAAAACATCCAACCATGAGCTATTCTCAGATCTCAAAGCCTACGAATTTGAGCTGAGAAGAAAAGACCAAGAGGAGACAGTTGTGCCCAAAACAGCTGCTCTAATTGTTAATGATGGCAAGAGAGCCGAGGTCAAAGAAGTCATTGACCAAGTGGAGATTGCCCTGATGGTTAAAAGGTTCAACAAGTTCTTCAATAAGAATTACAAAAGAAGCAAAGGTGAATCCTCCGTAGAAGACACTTAGCTCCCTCCAAGTCAAGGAAGATAGACCACCCAAGAGAGCGAGCATCAAAAAGTTGAATATCAAAGAGCCGACAATCCAAGGATGGAAAGAATCGATCAAAAAGTTGAAAATCTGTCTGCTGAACCGCAGCACCTGGTCACTATGCCATTGAATGCCCATATCCTGTAGTCAACAAATACAGGAATGAAGAGAGGAAAAAAAGTCTTGAGAGAAAGAAGAGACAGAAAAGAGAAAGGCAATGTTGGCCGCAGAGACTAGCATCTGATCAAGTCAAAAGACACAACAGACTCGGAGAGTAGTGAAGTGACTACTCAAGTGACTCGAAGAAGAAGCCTTGATCCGTCTAATGGCTAAAGAACAAAACCAACCTCGACCAAGAAGATGAGGTACACTCTAACTCATCACACTCGGATACTAGTGATAGTGATTGTGACACACACACTTCATCACCCACTCGATCTTTATGATTCATTAGGCAAAATGATGAAAGATTTTGAACACATTAAATCCTCACACACACTACTAAATGAGGAAAACAGCTGCTTAAGAGCAAAACTCACAAATGACTAAGGAGCCGAGTACTCTAAGTCAAATAGGCGATGAGAATAAAAGTCTAAAAGGCTGAAAATGCTAAGTTAATAGCAGAGATAATCGCTATAGAAAAGAGGGAGAATGACCTCAAAATGTGATAGCCTCATTCACTAAGGCATCCAAATCATTGGATGATCTTATTATGAGTCAAAGAGAATGTGGAGACAAGACAGCTTAGGATTTAATTCCTCTATGCTATGTCAAGTTCCAAAAGTGATTTTGGAAAAGGGATCTTCAAGCAATGAAGTATCTCTAATATCCGAAACTCCAAATGATGCACACACATTTATTCCAAAGCAAAATCACAAGCAAACTGGCCTTGGTTATAAAGGAAAAGGAAAATAGCCAGTTGAGTATACTAAGAGGGCAACAGAGAAGAAATCCAAAGAGTTTCTCAAAAACTCCAAATGGGAGATACTCAGAAAGAAGAAACAGCTACCAAAGTCCTTAAATTCTATAAAAGAAACACATATGATGGGAATGGTAGAAAATACCCAAGCCAAGCTAATTGGAATAATATGAACTATCAGCAAAGACCTATGGAATATAAGCCTAAGTGGCAAAGGCCTAGAACTCAGCAAAGGCCATTCCAAAGGCATAAGAGCTTTCATCAGCACACATATGCACCTAGGCACTACACTCAGAGATATCACAACTACCCAAAGAAGGCAATTGCTAAAACACATACACATGCATACAGACAAAAGAGACAGCTGTATGAACCTAGAACCCCCAAGCAATTTGCCCAAATTAATTATGATTATGGCACTGATAGATGGCAACCTCTTAGAGTCAAATCATTTGGCTATAGGTTGGTTGGATCATCTTACAATACTAACCCCTCAGGACCCAGGCAAGTATGGGTACCTGAAACCACATTTCCTTGATTGCAGGTTCAAGGAGCAGCTGAGTGCCAAGGAACCTGGTACATGGACAGTGGCTGTTCCAGACACATGACATGAAACAAGAAAAATTTATCAAAATTCAAGGATGTTAGAGGTGCAAAAGTCATATTTGGAGGAAATGAAGCTCCAGGAGAAATAAGAGGCATTGGATCCATCAAGAAAAATGGATTAGAAATTACAAATGTTGCATATGTTGAAGGCCTCAACTTCAACTTGCTAATCATAAGTCAACTCTGTGACAAAGGCTACAATGTTGGATTCAATATGGGTGTATGCCAAATCAAGGATGCTTTGAAACTAATGAAATAGTGTTACAAGGATGCAGACAAAAGAACATGTATGTGGTAGATTGGTCAACTGCAACACCAAGCACTTGTCTGCTAGCAAAGAGCACAGCTGAATCAAGTGGCTATGGCACAAGAAGCTGAGTCACCTGAATTTCAAAACTATTAACAAACTTGCAAGAAGTAATCTTGTGGAAGGACTTCCAGACTCAGTATACAAGAAGGAAAGTACGTGTGATGCATGTCGAAGGGGAAAGATCAAATCATCAATCAAAGAAAAGACATGTCCATCTTCAACAAGAATATTGCACCGCTTTACATATGGATCTATTTGGTCCAGTTGAACCAACCACATAAGTGGGAAGAAATACACCTTGATGGTAGTAGATGACTACTCAAGATATACATTGACAATATTCATGTGTAAGAAGAAAGAAACTCTGCAAAACTACCACAATGATGAAGAGAATACAAAATGAGAAGAGTCAAACCATTATCAAAATAAGATCCTCGACGAGAAGGCGAGTTTGTCAATGGTATAATAACTTTGTCTTGTATTGAAAATGGTATTAGTCATGAATTATCTGCAGACAAGGACTCCACAATGAGAATGGAGTTGCGAAAAGAAGGAATAGAACTCTCAAAGAAGCGGCAAGGACCATGTTAGGTCAAGCAGGCCTAAAAGATTTTGGGTCAAGAATAAACACAAATATGCTATACTCAAAATAAATGCATGATAAAACAGACAAATGACAAAGACTCCCTATGAGATTTGGGCGGGGAGAAAGCCAAATGTTGCATATTTGAGAATGTTTGGATCCAAATGTTTTTAGGATACTCACCAAAGCAAAGCCTACAGAGTGCTCAACAAGAGGACAATGGTTGCGAAAGAATCCATCCATGTGGTGTTTGATGATCCCAACGTAAATGGAGAAGACATTGAAGAGTCGAGTTGATAAGTTTGAATCAACCAACCATGCGAAGAGTCCCTATGTTGAAGTCAAGCCGAATTTTAAATCCGATGAAGATGAGATAGTCATCTCAAAGACAAATGCAAAATGGAAAATCAGACTAAATGATGATGAGAGAGCGGATCAAAATGACACAGCGCAAGACGATCAATCCACTAACTTACTCCAACCTGATGTAAGATGGGCTGAGAGACCATCCACCGAACTAATCATTGGAGATGTAAGAGAAGGTGTGAAAACTAGATCCGAACTCAACAAGAAGCAATGTTTACTTGCTTCATCTCACAAATAGAGCCAAAAGATGTGTCACAAGTATTGGATGACACACATTGGATTCAAGCCATGCAAGAAGAGCTAAATCAGTTTGAGAGGAATAAAGTGTGGAATTGGTTCAAAGACCTACCCATCAAAATGTTATTGGCACTAAATGGGTGTTCGAAACAAGATTAATGAGGAAGGTTACTGTGGTGAGGAACAAAGCAAGATTGGTAGCCAAAGGGTATTGCCAAGAAGAAGGAATAGATTTTGATGAAACTTTTGCTCCTGTGGCAAGATTGGAAGCAATAAGAATGTTTCTTGCCTATGCAACTCACAAGAACTTTATTGTATATCAAATGGATGTAAAGAGTGCATTCCTTAACGGGTTATTAGAAGAAGAAGTATATGTTGAACAACCTCCGAGGATTTGAGCGAGAAGACTCTTGGAGATAAGGTATACAAACTCAAAAAGGCTTTATATGGATTGAAACAGGCACCCAGAGCATGGTATGATACATTATCACAATTCCTGACTGAGAACGGATTCACAAAAGGCAAAGTGGATAGAACACTCATCAGAATTCAAGATGGGAAGAGTATACTGCTTGTTCAAATATATGTGGATGACATCATCTTTGGATCCACAAACAAAGAGCTGTGTGATAAATTCTCAAATCGATGCAAAGCAAATTCGAAATGAGCATGATGGGAGAGCTGACATTCTTCCTTGGACTCCAACTAAAACAGCTGAAGGATGGAACCTTCATAAGTCGGACAAAGTACACCAAAGATTTAATGAAGAAATTTGGTACGGAAGAGAAGTCTTCTCAGAAAATACCAATGAATACATCACCAAATGGATATGGATGCGGATGGCAAGCCTCAGAGATCAAACAAGATATAGAGCACTTATTGGATCATTGCTCTATCTCACAAAGAAGCGGCCAAACATCACCTTTGATGTAGGTGTATGTGCAAGATTTCAATCGCCCCAAAAGAAAGCCACATGACAAATGACCAAGAGAATCTTGAGATATTTGAAAGGAAGCCAAGAAGTTGGCTTATGGTATCCAAAGGAATGTGGATTCAAGCTAATTGGCTATTCGACTGACTATCTTTGGTTGTAGAGTTGACAGAAGAGTACCTCGTGGCACATGTCAAATGCTTGGAAATAGGCTAATTTCCTAGTTTAGCAAGAAGCAAAATTCAATAGCTACCTCCACAAATGGTGACGAATACATAATCTGGGCAAATTTTTGCCCAAGTCTTATGGATGAGACAAAGAATGAGAGACTATGAGGTTGAGGAAAAGGAAATTCCAATTTTGTGTGATAACACAAGTGCAATTGCAATCACTCAAAATCCTGTGTTGCATTCAAGAACAAAGCACATTGATGTCAGATATCACTTCATAAGAGATCATGTTGAAAAGAAGGACATCACCTTGGAATATATCTCAATTGATAAGCAATTAGCTGACATATTCACAAAACCATTATGTGAATCAAGATTTGAAGAACTCAAACATGAATTGGGGTTAATTGAGCTGAGTTGACACTCGAAAGACTCGAAGAAAAGAGATGAAACACGAAAAGTCTGAAAAAGAGTGAACTCTTAAATCACTAAGTGAATCACCAGATCGAAGAATCACTACATCATCGAGTTAGATGACAAATGAGTATTTATGTGCAAAGAGAGAAGAGTTAAATCGGTAAGGAATAAGTTTGAGTCATTTATGAGCAAAGTGATAAAAACGCATCGTCTTTACAAAGCGGGAATGTTTTTAAGAATGACATCAAAGATAATTATGACGTGTCTGATCAAAAAAAAGCACACAAAGCTTATGATTGGATATAAATGCTTTGCCGCATTAAATACGAGAGATTAAAGGTTAATCGGGCGTGCAAAATCTAAGCCGTTGATTTTGATCAAAATTTCAAAAACCACCCGCACGCCCTTTCATGACCCATACTTAAACCATTTCGTCGATTCTCTCTAACTTTATCAAAATTGTTCATCTCTCTCAAAGGCAAAAGAAAGAAATTTTCTCTCAAAACCCTACAAATCCTCAAGTTCATTTTCTAAGTTTTGTTCGGTAAAACATCTAGAAATGGCATCTACTCATGATTTCGTCAAGCTGGGAAAACAAATCCACACTGGGTCTACTGTGGATTTCGACGATGCTTAAACAGGGTCCGACGACACCCTTGTGAAGAAGATAGCACGTGGCGGAAAAATCGGATTAAAACCATTTTTTACGATGGAGTTTCCAATGACCTACGTGGAAGAGGTCGCGTAGTTCTACGTGAACGCTGAAGTTCACAATGAGGGCATCAAGTCCTCTGTTCATGGAAAAGAGTTCACCATTACTTCGCCAAGATCCGCGAACAACACCGCTTTCTGCCGCGGAAGGAGTGTCGGAGATTTATGAAGTGATGTTGACCTGGCCGCTTGGAAGGAAGTAGCCAAGTCCGACCGTCTTCGAAAGTGGTCTATCTGACTAATAAGAAGTCATTGAAAGAGACTACCACAAATTGCTTTGGACATCGTTGCCAAATGCATAGACATCAAATTTGGAAGCTTTGACCACCGGTATCCAAAGCTAAGTTGATCGTGATGGTCGCGATCATTGAAGAAAAGAAGGTGAACTGGCTGAGTTTGTATATAGCGGACTCGCCCAATATTGGGAATAAATCCTTTAAGGAGGATGGTACGTTTGGAGGTTCCCTGGGATACGGCCTGGTGATTGGCCGAATGATGGAAGTAAAAGGAGTCCCTTTCGACATGGAAAGGTGTTCCATGTAAATAAGGGGATGTTTCGATCAAACCTCTCTGGCGCACAGAAGAGAGCTTACGCTAAGAGGGTTGATACGAGTGAGGGGGAATCAGCTGACTCGGATGACACAGCAGTCTCCTCTCCTCCAAAGAAGAAGGCTCTCCTGCCCGCAAGAAAGAAGACTCGTTGCCCCTGCAAAGAAAAGAAAAAAAGAAATCTGCACCGCCCCTGCCAGAGTCACCTACCCTCGCAGCAGTCTCTGTCTCCTGCCCTGCGCCGCATGGAGAGAAGGAACCGTCAATCCCTACTCCAGTGATCAAGAAGAAGAGGACTGCCACAACAAGGAAGGCAGCTGCCTCTAAGATAACTGCGAAGGCATTTACCATCAACGAACCGGATGAAGTGGAACCAGATGTCCCTCTGGTGAAAACAAAAAGAAGAAGAAGAATTTCCAAGCTCTCGAGCTTGAGAAGACGGTTAGTCCGCCACTCACCGAAAAGATACCGAGACTCACTGGAGAAATAGAGTCTCCTAAGTTATTGATGAAACGGCCAAGTCTGCTGAGGTCGATCAGCAGAGGCAACTCAAGACCCAAACCAGAGAGAATGCGAGCAATGAGGAACAAGGAATGGCCGAGACAACCGAATCACCTATTGATGTTGTGTCTCACTTTGTAATGAGGCTACGAGGATGTCGAAAAAAAATCTGCTACCCTTAATCCCCGAAACGAGGGCGGCAAAAGAGAATGATGAAGACGACATAATCATGTACTCTCCATTGTATCCAGACATCCAAAATCGTCTGCGAGAGTGGAGAAAATGGAAGTTGAGCCTATCCAGTGCGGTTTGAAAGACCGAGTTCATTCTTGAATAAGAAGAACTCTTCGAGTTTCTTGATGTTGACACGCGTCTTTGCAAGCCCTTGATGAGATAATTGTATCAATATACTGCAGATTCGAAAGAAAACGAACGGGCTAGAGCAGCTGAGGACGCAGAAGCACGTGAGAAGGCCAGCATCTGCCCTCTCACTGGCACCACCGATCATACACATCCTCACCTTGACGTCCTATCAGAAAGTGAAGAGGATCTGGACCCTACTGCTTTGCCGCTAGAAGAGTTGCAAGCTGAAGCAAATGCAAGAATCTAGAATCCTACATAAGCGAAGGATGATGGAGGGACCAGGAGTCCTCCAAATCACACCGTGAGATTGATCCTATGGGAGTGGTGCAAAGATATTGCCATCAAGTTATCATGCCGCCACCACTTCCCACTCATTCGGAGGAAGGTGTTAAGGGAAATGGCGATGAAATTGGGATTGTGGGGATCCCGGTCGAGCCAACCCCTAATAAAGGTGTCTTACCACCGCCCCAACTGAATACTCAATGGGAACAGCCGAGTCCGAGACGAGTGACCCCATTCCAAGTCACTCGGATGGTGTGCCACCGAGCGGGAAACTCCCTCCACTGCAGCAAGGTTGGAGGATGCTGCAGCTGACTCCACAACGAATCTCGGAGGCGAAATGGAGAAATAACAACAACTGAATACACAGCAAGTTGCCATTGACGAGGCTTAGATAGTTATGACTGTCTCAGCTAAAGTGCCAACTGCTCTGCAGGCCAATGATGTTGCTGATGCAGTTGAGGCACATGAAGGAACTGCCCTGGGAGTTAACACTCTGGGCAATGAAAGTGCAATCCATGGAGTTAGGACTCCAGTGGATGCCACCTTAGAAGACCCTAAGACAGCTGACACTATCGAAGGGACTGTCCAAGGCCTCGCTGCAGTTGAGACTGCAGGAGGTAATGAAGGCCAACGGGAGGTTGAGACTTCCCGGGTAAAGAAACGAAGCCGCACGAACATCCCTCCCGCTATCATCGACCCATCCGAAAAGGAGATAAGTGCTCTTCACAATTCCCAGGATAATCCTGATGTAACCTTTCTCGATCCGAAAGTGAAGATGAAGGTCGAGTCAACCCCTATTGCCGATCCAAAAGACTCACCGAGGGATGTTCTTCCAACCACGAGCAAGTCGACCTTAAGACTACTCGCCAAACATTTAACTTTGATGATAAGCCACCCATGGAAATCTCATCATCGTCCGATGATGCTTCCGATATGGCCGAGACTACCAACTCATGTGGAAAACCACCGAGACCGAAGAAGTCATTAAGACAAATGAGGCGGCAAAGAAGTCGGGTCAACTTCACAACAGACCCACACAATGAAACAGTCAATCGCGCAGCTCTCCCAAGTCGCAGCAGGATCGACTCCACCGAGACTTCACGAGCACAAGTTGTCATTGAGCGATTCCGATTGCCCGTGATGATCCTTTTGTAGAATCATTTCCCTTCTCTGGAGGTACCGACCTTCCCGAAGAATCGCCTAGAGATCGAGAGCGCTTCCATAAACTCCGATCCTGTTATTCCCACGGACACCATTGTTCCAAAGAGACTATGACTTTGACGCCGCTTGGCCACCGAGACAAGTAACATCCGAGGTTCGGGAAGTTTTCAAATCCATATTTGCGAGATTGAAAAGATGGAGAGGCACCAGCCCTCACCGGACATGAGGTCGATAACAGATGCAAACCTTACTCGCGATCTGCGAGGCATAATTGTCGATTTGGGAATGGTGGCAACAAAGAAGAGACAATGCGCGTGGAACAAGCTCGATATTTTAGGACATTGTTCAACAAGTTGCTAGTCTGGCGGGCTTAGAATGCTGATGCAAAGACAAGAATGCAAGAGCACATCGAACGAATGCATGAATCTCACACCACAGAGATACAGCTGTTGCGTGAATATAATAAGAAAGAGCTCTGCGCGTAGAGGAGAACATGGATCGAAAGTTCACCTTCTCATGGCCGAGATGAAGTTGGTAGCACTGAATCCAACGCTACCCGCTCCGAAATCCGTGCGGCATACTCCGCAGCAGATTGACGAACTCAGCTATCAGCCACTTAGACTTCATACTTGCTAGCTTGTTTCCAGGGGTTCCTCTCTCCTTTGATGATGCCAAAAAGGGGGAAGAGGAATACCAAAAGGTGCTGAAGGGATCCGGTCGAAAAGGAAGACGCACTTGTGAAGGGAAAGACACCGTGAGGAAGTGAGAAGAGAGAAGAAAGGAAAATCATTTGAGGGGAAGGTTCGAAAGATGTGACCTTGATGATTGCTAAAACCTCCCAACAAGGTCTTGTCACAGCCGATATCATCAAGAAAACTCCCATGACTCGCCACTCCAACACTCTGCAGACCTATGGCCGAAAAGAGAAAGACATTGAAGCGAGGATGAAGGAAGTGGAAGGAAAGATGGATGCGAGTTATGAACATTCTCAAACAACATGGAGGCATTCCAACGCATGACAGAGACACCTATGCCATTTCGGATGCCGGACCGAGCCAAGATCTGTTGATGAATTCAAGACGCTCGCATCTCAAGGATACTTCAGAATATGTCCATGGCTCAAGCCTGGATTTGTCTTGGGAAAAAGGTTTCAAACTATGTGAAGAAGGCGACAGCAAAGAGACTCTTGGCGATCGCTCTGTTGGTCACTCTGCTACTCACTCACCGGAAAAAGAAAGCCCCAAAGACAATACACGCCCAGAGGCGGAAGGAAGAAGCGGTGGAGGAAGAGGTTTGAGACACTAGATCTCTACCCAATAACATTGAGTACATAGATCCAGGCAAGAAAGGAGGGATCTATTGGGCTGGATTTGACGAAGTAGCCAACCTGCAAGTGGCTAAGAACAATGCTGAGTATGTGAAGAGAATTGAAAAGGAAAATAAAAGACAAACTCAGCTATGGGAGGAAAGACAAGAAAGAAAGAGAAGAGATGAAGCTGGCAGAAAGGCTTATGTGAAAAAGAAGGCGGCTGAAGATGAGAAGAAGAGGAAAAGGTCCGAGGATGACAGAGCTGAAGAAGAGGAAAGAAGGAGGCAGCGAAGGAGATGAAGTGTTGCTGTCCACCCCTTCATGTATTTTACTATGTAAATACATTTTTATGTAAGTCTTCTGTACATCGAATAAAATCGTACAATTTCTATACTTGTGTAGATATAGAACAACATAGTTACTCTAAGTTCTATTTAAGCTCTGATACACTTTGTAAATAGCTATGTAAAGAACAAGAATGTTATGATCAATAAAAGATTGATTCTAAGCATACATTATGTGATTCTACATTTGTCTGTACGTATCTTTGCTGTTACTTTATTGTATGAATGTTTTAAGTTTTGGCATCATCAAAAAGGGGGAATTGTTGGGAAATTAATTTTTAGATTTTGATGAATGCCATGTAAAACTTATAATAGAAGTTGGCACCCCATTTTTCTCGTTGTAAATTGCATTGTAATAGATAGGGTGGTCGAGCCGAGTCAAGTCGGCTATGCCCGAACATGCAAGAAGACAACCGGAGATTAGAAGGAAGACTCATTGCAAGGCACTGAGTGTGGCAAAGAAAGAAGACAGAACTCGATCAAGGTGCAAATGAGATACAACAGTGAAGTATCGATCAAGACAACTCAAGACAACCAAGTCTCTAGTTGAAGTGAAGAAGAAAGAGTCATCCAATGATTGGAAGTCGACTCAAGTCAATCGGGAAAGTTAAGAAAATGCGATTAAGTCGAGATAATCGAAGAGATCCGTTGCACGAGAAGTCAAGAGAATTACTTGGGACAAGTAATACCTCCATCTTGCCTTTCTTGAAGTGCTCGACCCTTAAGCGTGCAAAAGGAATAAACCAATGGGAAGCACTTTGCACTGTGTCGAACTCA
Organism: Rehmannia glutinosa; assembly: GCA_016081115.2. Lineage (NCBI taxonomy): Eukaryota > Viridiplantae > Streptophyta > Magnoliopsida > Lamiales > Orobanchaceae > Rehmannia > Rehmannia glutinosa. Next base: position 72,769,854 of record CM071927.1, on the reverse strand, counting down.
AAAGTCAAGAATCATTCATACGAGGAAGTGGCAATTCCAAGGATCGCAACAAGACAAGCCAACGACCACAAGTGTCTTTTAAAAATAAGCCTATCTCTTCAACGGGCAAATTTTTGAAAGATCACTATAAAAGGCTTAGAATCACTGAGAGAGAAGGTTACTCGAACCACGAACATTCAAGCTAACATTTGAATCAGAAACCAAAAATATTCTCAAGTCATTTAAATTCAATCCTCAAGCCTACATTACGAAGGAAATCAATCCAACACTCACCTGTGAAGGAAAGACAACTTCTATCAGTTGAAGAGAAAACATTTGAAGAATCAAGGGGTCTACATTCCACGGAGGATTGTAGGAAGGTTCAAGGTCGAACCAGTCTCAAGTTTTTGGAGGGCTTCGTGATCAAATCCAAGAAGCTTGAGCAAGTGGGCTGTAGTAGCAAGGCAAACCGCCTGTGAAGAAGCCGAGTCGTCACGAGAAGCCACCACTGTGACCAAGGCATCTCCGTCGAGTCCCAAAGGATCAAGTCACCGTGTGTGATCAAGACTTATATCGGACTGTTAACCACTCGTATATTGATCAATACTTAGTGGATTCCTCCAGAGTTGGAGAAGAGAGGAGTAGAAGAATTACCCCATCTTCGAACCTCTATAAAAACTTATTGTGTCATTTACATTTCAAGATTTTTAATTTCGCATATTACTTTTATATCTCACTGATAAATTTGCTATCCAATTGATAATCAACCAAGTGCTAAAACCAAATATTAAAACAAACTTAACCAAATTCAAGGGTGTTAAGTCTTCCAATAAAACATATCACAATCGAGTTAAGTCTTTAGTCAAAACAATGAGTTATTCTATCAACAACTCGGTCGAGTCTCGTGAGTGACTAACTCTGTTTGATTAACTAACTTAGTTGTCCATCAAGGACTCATTGTGAAGTATTAACTCGAACATTTTAAAAAATGACTAAATCGAAAAGTTGGTAAGGTTTATTCAATCCCCCCTTCTAAACCTTACACTCACACCCCTTGGGACCTACACAAACATATGATATTATGTTAATCAACTCTCCGGAACAACCGCCCGACTTAAGGGAAGAGGCCTATGTTGATACTTGGGTCGATGGACCTCTTTGAACTACCGTCCTCGGACACTTCCTCAGAAGACTCATCACTCAAACTTGAGTCCAGCTCAAGATCTAGTTCCCCTTTACCATCATAATACAACTCCGGAGCGAGAGGGGGGACATCAAAATCAATTGGTATAGATGAAAATAGAATGACATAACTCGAAAATTGAATGGTGGCGCTTGACGTCCCACCGAGTGGAATTGAAGAAGGACAAGAATCCGAAATCCAACCCGAATTATGAGAAAACTCCAGAGAATATGGAGAAACGCGAAAAGAAGAATGGACGAGGGGGCTTGGGCCGCCCCCCTGGGGCGCAACCTCCCCCGCCCAGGAGGGCGCCCGGGCGCACGCCCTTGTGGCCGCCCTGGAAAGGCGCTAAGGGGGCGCCCTCCTCCATCATTTGGGCTCTCATCTCTCTCCTCACTTGATATACTCCACTCATCACTCCAACTTTCGATGAGCACTCATCTCAACTTTCAAGAAATTTTTCTAAGTCTTCTACAAAGCAAAGAATTTCAACGTTAAAGAGTAGAGAGAGAAATATTACCTTTGGAAGACATGGTCAAAGGCTCTTCTCTCAAGTGTCCTTATGAAAAGTGATCAAAGATTCTCCAAAGGCAAGACAAGACATATAACAAGACAAGGCAGACATGGTACCAGTTTAGCTCCCGCACTGCTCCATACCTCCACAACACTGGAGCTGGGTGGCATATGTTGGGGCTAAAATGATATTTAATTATTTAATATATAATCTGGTTTATATATTAATTTAATCTTAATTGCCCAATGGGCTCTTAATGGAATAACCCGGCTTAAAGAAGTTCAAGACTGGCCCATAGGCTGATTTCTCCTACATGGCCCACGTGGCCCATCCCCCAAGTATAAAGAGGTACATCTTATTTATTTAAAAGTACATGATCGGATTCTCTCATAATAGCTCATGCATTTAATTCAGTATTCATTTATTATCTTATTCTCTCGATCACCGTGCAGACTTGAGCGTCGTAGGGGCCTCCTGGGGACAACCCCGGGGCCCTTTTACGCTTGTGTGTGTATGTAGAGAAGTTCCCAATTGAAGAATTTCAACTTCTGGAGAAGAATACTTGAAGACTTTCCCTTCTTGGGAAGAAGGATTTTACGTTGACTTGGAGTGATTTGCCTTAAAAAACAGCATCAAATTTCAAACCCATGTTCCGTTGCTGGCCAAATTTTGAAAGCCAGATATTTTCGAGATCAAATTTTATACAGGCAAGTCTCGATTTTCAACCAAGCTACGTGTGGCGAAGTATTTTGGAGGCCCGTGCTCTTATCTAGATGGGAATGGCAAGGCGAATTGGTAATCGGGCTGACACGAATATTGGGACAGGTCGATGGATTGGGGTGGGAAGATTTCTTAGACCATCTACTGTTGTTGATACAATTCCATCAGAAGCATCAGTTAATTTTCTAATTAATCTAGAGTCGGGACAATAGGATTTTTCATTGATTCGGCAAGCTTTTAATTGTAAGGAAGCAAATCTTATTATCGATATGCCACTCTCTACTCAAAATACAAGGGATCGAATTATACGGTGTTGTACTTCAACTGGTGTATACACAGTTAAATCTGCCTACCATCTTGTTGTTTTTTTATACTCTAGGCTACCATTTTTAAGACCTTCTCCTAGTAATGTCAATCTAATGTGGAAAAGACTGGCTCATATAAACTCTCCCGAACATAAAGCACTTTTTTGTGGCGAGCATGTACAGACTCCCTACCAACAAGAAGTAACGTAGCGAGACGGGGATGTGATGGAGATACAATATGTGGTTTATGTGGATATGGCGTGGAATCTGCAAACCATGTTCTTTTACAATGCGAAGTGTGGCAACAAAAGTTTTTGGTATATTAGCCCTTTAAGATTGGATGTATCATCTTATGGTGCCACTTCTTTTGAAACATTGCTCTCGAATAGAATGGAATCGTGCCCTCCGAATTATATTACTTTGTTTAGCTTTATCGCCTGGTGCATTTGGAATTCACAAAATCTGTTTTATTTTGAAAAACTCTTTTCTCGTATTCATACAAAGGGTCAAAAAAGCTCTTATGCTTCATCTAGAGAGGAGTGAGGTTGGTATGAAAAAATTGTCTGTGAATACAAAGCAAATTTACAGAGACGGTCTAAACCTTCTAATGGGACTTTGAAGCTAAACAATGATGCTTCTATTTTTACAGAGAATTGTGTGGGCTTTGGATGTGTTCTACGAAATGACAAAGCGATGTGGTGATGGTCAGTTTTAGAACATACTTCCATGGTCATAGCGATTTAGCGAAACTTTAGCACTTCGATGGGCATTGGACTATGAGAGGACTTAACTATGATGCATATGTCATTGAAGGGGATTGTCCGCTTTGGTAAATGGTTTGAAAGGCACATTCATTCTCAACTCTTATTGTGAGTTGTTTAAAGATGAGATTCATGTTCTTATGTCTCAAGTAAATTGTCATCAAGTTCAGTTTTTTTCCAAAGAGGCCAATATGGTAGCGCATCATTTGGCTCATTATAGTCAAGAATTTCACAAAAAGTTTGCTCGGGTTGGGATGACCTCCAACTAGGGGCGGAGCCAGGACCTCTTGTAATGGGGGCCAGAGTAAAAAACGAAAAATCACATTTGTGTATATATACAAGATAATAAAGTTTAACTATATTACATTTGTATCAAGAGAATATATTCATATTCATTAGTAAATATTTACAAAATACATCATGAAATCCTTTTTTTTGGATGTCTATTTCGCATATCACGAAAATCATCTACAATTTAATTTATCTTAATTTTTTTATTTTCTTTTCAATATACACTAGCAAACATTTATGAGAAACTCGTCTTTTGATGACTAGAAAATATATTTTTAATTTTCGAAATGAGATATATATATATATATTTAAGATGATAATAAGAAAAAATAAGACCCACAAAATCTCTAATTTAACTTACTAAAATTTATGGAATAAATTTTATCCAATAAAATTATGAGGGGGGCCCAAGGTACTAAATATAATACATATATGAAAATATAGGTACTGAAATGAAAAAGAAAAAAGTTTGGGGGGGATGGCCCACTGCCCCCAACTGTGTTTCTGATTTTTTAGAATTTGATGTAATTAGGGGAAGCCAAATGGAATCGAAACTGGATTCCAAACCAGAACCGCAACCATGGTCAACGGTTCCAAAATTGGAACCAGAACCGTGTAGATCTATTCCGGTTCCGACACCTTGGTCTCAAAAATCATGGAACCGGCGATTTTAACAGTCAATTAGAACCGTCGGTGGAACCGTGATGAAACCATATTTTTAAGGTTCAAACCAACAATATTTTTTGGTAAACATATGCTAGAAGAAATGTTAAATGTTTATTATGATGTTTTATATTTGTAACTACATAAGACACGTTTTAGACCAAATGTTGTAAGCGAATGATGAATGTAAAATATACGTGCATTTGAGGGTTTAAAATGATATATATTTGATGCATTTGCACGCATATTTAGTGTGTTTTACTTGGTTTCCCTTGTTGGGCGTGATATTGCGTACTCTTGTGAATTTTGCAGAAAAATGGAGCTAAATTGGACAAAAGATGATAGCATGTTTCAAATGATACGTAAAAATACAAGGTACGAGCAAAAATGTGAAGGAAAGAAGCATGGACGGTCAAAGAAAAGAGAATTTCCTTAAAAAACATTAAAACGCGCTAACAGCTTTCAGCACTGGCAGGGTTTAGTAATTTGGCCACAATTTTCTCTACAAATTGATATTGAGGTGATTCAAGTGGCTATGGAAAGATAAAAGAAAGCTCTACAACTTTCATGAAGACCCCGAGATCAAATTCCGATCGCACCACCCGACCGTGTGGGATGACACGGGCGTGCGACGTAACTGGGGCTGAATTGGTCTTCTTTTCCTACTCAAACTCTGCAAGTGATCTCTCCAAGTATCTATAAAATGGACCCAAGGATATGCACGAAAATAGATCATTCCAGACAGCAAAAACACATCAAATAACATAGGAACCGAAGAATCGAAGAGCTTCTGAGAGCAAAAGGCTAGGTCACGAAGAACACCACAGGGCTTTCGCATCTACGGAGCACAAGAGCTTCGAGGGCTTGGAAGGGGAATCCATCCTGACAAGAAAGGGTTTTCTTTCTATGTCTAAGAACTCTTGTCTGTGCTTAAATGATGTCATAATATTGATTCGAATTTGTCTACGAGTTTGTAATCAATGTTTGGCATATCTTTCGGATCATAGGTCATAATCGAAATCTTGGATTCATGTTAAATATGATTATTTGTTTTCTTAATTAATTCATGCTTTCTATTTTATGAATTCGAGTGCTTATCAATAATCGTTTTTTATCTGATCAATAATTTGCATGTCATACTTTTAGTTCATAATCCGGGAGGTGAGTTCTAGTAAGTCGAAAATTTAATTCAGACATAAATAGAGTAATGTATCGGGAGACTACTTCTATTTGTGAGGAGTACTTCAATTCAAAGATCTTTTGGGAGTTAGTAATAATTGTGATGGATCGGGAGACCTCAATTATTATTAATCTACTGTTTATGTGCACAATAAATTATTTTAGGAATTGAACCCATAGAATTGCATGAATTGGTTTTTAAAACTTTAATTGCATTTAATTTTGAATGTTGCTCCTAAAGATGTTGAAAAGACTTGTGGGGTTCACAAATTAATTTTTATTTTATTTCTTTTAATTTCGATTTTTATTAGATTAAAATACTCAAATTTTCGATCGCTTCAATAAAATTGAAATACGATGTTATTATAGCCTAAGTGTTTTGAGATTCAATCCCTGAGAAATACGACCTTGCTTGCCATTATTCTATAAACTACACTGTACACTTGTAGTTGTATGAACCAAAATATTTTTGGCGAACAGTGAACTACGTGAACTTTGATTTTTCTATATATATAGATATTTTAATATTATTAATAATATTAAATATAAAATTTAATTGAATATTAAGTACAGGTCTTTTTCTTTCTTTTTTTCTTTTTTTAACTGAAATTGATAAACTATTTTAAAAATTCAAATAATTATCAAAAGATAAATAAACGGTTCCGGTTAAAATCAAAATCGAACACTCGGAGGAATCGGTTCGAACCGATCAAACAAATCGGATTACGGTTTTGGAACCGGAACCGTGAGGCAACGGTTCCGGTTCCTCCAAAATGAGGAACCGACGGTTTTAGAACCGAAGCAAACGGTTCCAAAACCGTGGCCACCCTTAGATGTAATCAATTCTTCTACTGTTTAATATAATTTCTTATTCCTCTCAAAAAAAAAGAAAACTTAAAATAGTTTGTAAACATGTTGAAATTCTAAAAAGCATCAAGTGGGCTTCAGGTGGACTTAAGATATGGGCACATGGTACATTCATCAGATGTAGAAAAATGAGGAAGAAGCAATCCAGAATCAAGCTGGGAATTGGGCTTTTCGAGTCAGTTTGGGCTTTACATCTTAATGGACTAGATTACAATTTTAAATTAAATGTCAAGCCGAGTGACAAGCCAAGCCCAATTTGGCATATACTGCCAAAATATGTGAGAGACAGCATTGCACATAAAATGAAATTAATTTTTTAGGCGACTGCAAGAAATCTCAAATTCCCAATCAATCGGTTTAGTTAGAATATCAACTTAATGTTACTATATATACCACAAAAAAATTTAATTTTTTGTAATAAAATGGTTAAATGCTTTATTATATTATAAATCATGATAATTAATTAGCAATTAATCAAATAATCAAAGTTCAATTACTACCGAATCATCAAAATGAATTACTATAACACAGATTATATTTTTTCAAATAAAATAAATTTGTGATGGATCAATCAAATACAATGGTCTCATTTTTATATGTCAAAATCGTTTCTTCGGTTTTCAAGTAGTACATTGATTTTGGGCATGCTATATTATGTGGTTGCCCTAAGATATAAATAATTTTTGTGAGGACACACAAAATCTGGCTGCAACACTGGAGAAAAGCTTTATTGAGTGGTCCTAAGCATTCATTCTAATAACAATAATGCAGCAAACTGTGTCGTGATGTCCGATGTCCATTTCAAGAAAAAGTGTCCACCCCTCGGGTTTTACAACGTTATACGAGGACAAACAAACTTTGTCAAATTGCCTAAGTACTCTATATGGACAAAACTATTCAATTATTTGGTTTTGTATTGCTTCATGATACCCCAACCCCAAAAAAGAAAGGGGAAAAAAAGAAATATATGAAGATGATTTTTATTCTCTTTTGTGTCAAATTGTGTTAATTTGACACCATAAAATATTATCATTGTTGAAAAATTTACATGATAATGTCAAAATCGTCAATACTAATAGATGTTCATTATATAAGAATAAATTTTAAATTGCTATAGTACTAATAACGATCATAAATTTAATAAGTGTTAGCTGTCAGTATTGATTATTGATAGTTTTGTATTACTTGAATATCAGTATGCAAGTGTAGCATATTGTTAGTAGTAACAGCTACAATACAATTTCGTCACTATAAAATTCTTTTCCGGACAAAACAAAGATCTTTGACTTATATGGAGAAAAAAAAAAGAAATTTATAATTTTATTTAACATTTCGTCACTAATATAAATTCTTTTTGTTGGAATGCTTTTCTAATGGTACATGGACAAGCACATTGTATAAGTTTAGAATAATTCATTAAATTGATGCATATACACTTCCACCGTCGGACCTACGTACATATTCAAAACCAAGAAACCAACAAGATTTTATATTATAAATTTTATTACATCATTTATTGTATTAAATTATTTAGCATTGTTAATACTAAAAACTAAAATTTTACAAGTGGCAAAATGTGCGCCTTCCGATGTATAGTCATGAAATTTTGTTTGCAGCCTCACAAAGGAATCCCCTCCAATTAATGAATTTTGGTGCTTCATCTAGACCTGGCCAAATGGAACAAAACCGGGTTCCAAACCGAACCAATGTCCAAACGGTTCCTAAACCATAATCATGCCGTGGTTAACGGTTCCCAAAACGGCCGGAACCGTGTAGATCGGTTCCGATTCTCGTTCCTGGTCTCAAAACCGTGGAACCGGCGGTTTTAACCGTCGATTAGAACCGTATATGGAACCGTGATGGAACCATTTTTTTTAAGGTTAAAACCAACAATCTTGTTTTGGTAAATACATTCTAGAAAAATGTAAAATGTTTATTATGATATTTTTAATATTGCACAACGATTACTTAGGAAAAAAGTAACGCGTCCAGGGTTCCTCTAGCTCAAATGTAGAGCTTGAGAATTATTTAACTACTTCTTTCGAGTTTAGTGAAATAGATATTGAAGACGATATTTTGAAATGGTGGTCACAAAGAAATCAACCTTATACAATCATCTCAATCATCGCAAAAGAGGTTTTGACATGCCCCGCTTCAATCAAGTAGAGCAAACGTTTAGCTTGATGAAAATATTTTAGATGAATCACGCCGCATTTTTTTCTTTTTTCTTTTTTTATTTTAAACTAAATTGCTAAACATTTTATATAAATAAAATTAAAAACAAAAGATTCCTGGTTTAACCGAACCGAACCGTATAGGAACCGTGTTCGGTTTGAAATCGAACCGCGGTTCGGTTTTGGAACCGAACCGTGAGCATAAGGTTCGGTTCCGGTTCTCAATTTGGAGAAACCGAACCCGGAACGAAAACCGGAACCAGCGGTTCCCAGAACCGTGGCAGTCTAGCTTCATCAAATGTAAATAATTAAATTAGGCCAAGACAATAAAATAGGAATTAGGCCAAATCCGTAAATGATCAAAAGTGTTGGACTATAATAATCCAATTAAGTCCGTTGAAGCCTAATTAAAGTTTAAAACCACGAAAATCCTCATATCACACTATAATTACCCTCAACCTTCAATATTAGAAGTTACATAATTTATTGCGCAGTTAACTATTCATAAGTTCTCTTAACACTTAAGCATTGGGGGATCCTCATCAACATAGGCAGATTTAGGGAGGGCTGTTGCCCCCAAAAGTTTCCAACTCTTTTTTTCTTCTTTAATTTAGTTGCTATTTTTTTATATTTTTGTGTAGGCCAAGGGAAAAAAATACATTAACCCCCCTCCCCCTCCAAAAGTTTTGAGTAATTTTTTTGTAATTGACATCAAAAATAGGTTTCTCCCCCAAGTTCCAATTCTTCGGTCTGCCATTGCTCGTCGAGTCAACTTTTGACACCTATAATGACTTTATGTAAAGCAAGTATTGAGTGTGGAGACCACTTTCGAAAAGAGCAATACCACATCATAATCATACAATTTTAACGATAATTAGGGTTCATTTGGTAAGGCTACATGTTATCATGATGGTACGAATAATTTCCTAGTATGAGATAATAACAACAAATATTCCTTTTATAGAAAACCAAAACTACTAAGATTTATTTACATGTGTTTGATATGTACATCTCCAGTGAAAGTGAAATAACGTAAATACTAGTTTTTGTAAAAATAGCAACCATATAATTTGATGAGTGCCTGTCTCAAACGGGTGTTGATTGGGTGATTCCGTAACAGGAAGGGCTCTATTTTGTGTATTATAATAGTTGGGCATGCAGCGCACGAGCTAATAAAATATGTAGCTGAGGTTTGAGAATATTACGGGGAAGACGATTTCCACCAATATAATTATTTAAATAACAATATTATTTGAACCCACTTGATCTAAAAATTCTTCAACTTGAATAGATACCGAGTACCTACCTACCTTTGCACTTGCACAATATATGACCAAACCTGTTTTTCTTTTTCTTTTTTCTTTTTTTTTTTTTACTGTGTGCGCGCGTATTTTTGGTAATTGGTATAAAACATCCTAAAATTACACTCATTTGGCACTATGTACTCTAATTAACTTTTGGCAGATTGTACCACTAAAATATATTTATCTTGGCACTTTGCACCCTGAAGCATATTTGAAGCTAGAATTGCAATTAAAAAACTAACCAAATGGATTATAAGGGATATATTTGTCTCTTCAATTCATTCCCCCAGAAGAAAATTAGTAGTCTATAAAAAAAAAAGCTGGACAGAAAGAGGAACTTAAAAAAACTAATGGGACAATAAAACAGTCATTCATCCTTCACCTTCTCACATTAACTTTATATTAATTTTTTTGGATGTTTATATTGATGAGCAAATCGCGTTAGGAATTTGGAGAGACGAAGGAAACGATACGGGGACGCTTAGAGCATCACCATTGGATGTTCTTGGAGGTGTTATTAACACATCAATTTTGTTACAACCAATGGGATGTGTTCTTGGAGGAACGTTCTTCCCATTTGTTACAAATTTATAACACAGAAGAACAAAGATGATATAAAAAAACAAATCAACCATTATCCCATATGTGAGCTGCACCGACAGGAATTGATTGGCGCGTCCAATACACTGCCCAATAATTGAGTGAAAAAGCTAAATTGGTGGGCCAATGGGTTTAGCAAATGTCAGCCTTTTTTACTTGGGCATTTTTTAATTATTTTTTTGTCTTCTTTGTTTTGATTAATAGCGAGTTGCGTGACAATAGCCGACATCTTCTCCCGAGTTTTCGTACGTTTCAAGTCATATCCCAAGTTCCGATACTCCTTCACTTCTACTTGGTGGTCGAGGTGTTACTGTGCGTTCAGCTTCTGGTTCAGTCATTCCATGTCCACCTTTCTCCATAGAGTTTGATATTCATCCCCTTGCTCCAGAGTTGTGCTTTGATGGTGATGGGGAAGTAAAGCTTGAGCCGGATTCAATCTCAAGTGATGAGTCTTCTGAGGAGGAGTCTAAAAAGGATAGTCCTGAAGAGGTTCGCCCCACCAAGTACCAGCATAGGCCTCTTCCCGGGAGTCGAGCAGTTGTCCCGGGAGAGTTGGCCAGTCGAGTGTCCTCCGTCTTCTCTAGAGTTTAGCTTCTGATTCCTTCTCCGTGGGGATATACTCTTCATTCGTGTAGAGATTAACACTTCCCATTGGGAAAAAAGCTTTAACTCTTCCGGAGTGGCCGGAGATATGTGTATTTTTCTTTATCCCTTTTGGAGCTCAGAGGGAGCACCCTTTTGGAGCTCGAATGGATCATCTTTCTGGAGCTTGGAGGTAGCACCCTTATGGAGCTTGGAGGGAGCACCATTTCGGAAATTGGAGAGAGCACTCTTCTAGAGCTGTGATAGTTATTTTTCAGTATAGATGGCCCTTGACTCTTGCCAACATGTTTAGGGCTTGCTTCATGTACTTGGATATTCCTTGTTTTCTTTTCTTCTTGTTGGTGAGAGACTTTTTTATTTTCTACGTTGAGGCGGATCTTCCATTTGGAGGAAGTCTTGATTTCTTCTAATAGCCAAATTACTTATTCGAGCTACCCGAGGTCGCCTTCCCAAGCTCGAGGATGCCCTTCGGAGTTCGTAGGGGCGCCTTTGGAGTCCGGGGGGCACTCTTCTTGAGCTCTTCTTCGCCTTACTCCATCATTTCGATCCGCTTCCCCGGGTGTTAGAGCTTTTGCTTTCTTTTTCACTGGAGAAGAGTATTTCTCGGGTGTCCTTTCGAAGCTCAGTGGGTGCCCACATGGAGTCCATGGGGTGTTTTCCGGAGCCTGGAGAAGGTATCTTTCTGGAGCTTCCTCCATAGTTCTTGCTTTAGTGCTTTGATTTCTTCCCCATATGTGTTAGCTTTTTCACCTTCTTTTTCTTGCGCATTTTCATCATGGAGAAGAACTTATGGAGACCAGTGAGGAGACCCCTCCTCTCGGGGTCTTAGTCGGAGAAGGTTTTCCGATAACATTGACAAGATCCCTGTAAGGAGACCCCTACTCTTCGGGGTTTTAGCCGTAGAGGGTTTTCCGATAACATCGAGAGGATCCCGTTGAGGAGATCCCTCCTCTCTGAGGTCTTAGCCAGAGAGGGTTTTCTGATAACATCGACACAATCTCTGTGACGGGACCCCTCCTCTTCGGGGTCTTAGTCGGAGAGGGTTTTCTGATTACATCAAGAGGATCCCTCATCTCCGGGGTCTTAGCCAAAAAATATCTTCCGATAACATCGAGAAGATCCCCGTGAAGGACCCCACTTCTCGGGGGTCTTAGCCAGAGAGGATTTTTCGATAACATCAAGAGGATTCTAGTGAGGGGACCCCTCCTCTCTGAGGTCTTAGCCGGAAAAGATTTTCCGATAACATTGAGAGGATCCTGGTGAGGGGATCCTCTTCTCCGTGGTCTTAGCTGGAGAGGATTTTCTGATAACATCGAGAGAATCCTCGTGAGGAGACCCCTCCTCTCTGGGGTCTTAGCCGGAGAGGGTTTTCTGATAACATCGAGATGATCCCCGTGAGGAGACCCCTCCTCTCTGGGGTCTTGGCCGGAGAGGGTTTAACTTTACCAAGGAGAATGTCCAGATGGTCACGGATTGTAGTCGTGTTTGGCAACCAACTGCATATAAGAAATCATAGCCAAAAAGTAAAAGCAAATTATTCATTAGAGCAACGAAGTTTTATGCCTCATTATCGGAAGTAATCTGAAATCGATATAAAAATGTTTAACGCCTTAAGGGCGAAAGTGAACAGAAAAAAGTAGAAAATACTAAAGCAGCTGGGAGAAAACTAGTATTTGCGGGAGCAAGCGAGATCCGCGGCTCCTAAGGCTATGTGGCACTTTCAACATCTAGTCTAAGGAATTTGCTTTGATCCCCGTCCCCGTCTCCGCGAGACAAACAGGGAAAAAACTCCCCCCATCCCCGTCCCCCGTTTTAATTATTGTTTTTGCAAAAAATTGGTATTTTTTTTAAAAAAATTGAATTTTTAATATTTAAAAATATATATATATATATATAAATGACTAATAAAGCACTCATTATACAAAACAAATAAAATAAATTAAAGATTTTTTTATTTATATATTTAATGTGGATATATTTATAATATACATATATTTAAAATATTATATTATATATTTAATATCGGTTCCCCGCAGGGAACGGGGAGAAAAAAATCCCCATCCCCATCCCCACAGGGGAAATTTTCGGGGATTTCGCGGCCCGTTTGAGGCGGTTCCCACGAGAAATGGGGAATCCCGCCCCACTGCCATCTCTACATTAGGTTGATCTGTTAAGTCCCAAGCATTGGGTTGATCTGTTAAAAACCCCCGCGTATTGGGCAGATCTGTTGAGCCCATTGGTTTAGGCTGTTAAGTCACTTGTTGGGTTGGTTTCTTATACCTTATTTATAGGGTTGAGCTGCTTCGGTTTCTTGAGTAAAGGAGAGGCTGATCTGCTGTGACTTGTATAATTAGTGAATGTCATCGAGAGTGGACATGAAGGTAGTCGAAGGGATGACCTGAGGTATAACATGTCAGCTCGGGCCTGAGGTCTTAGGAAGACAAATTAGGGTTTTGGAGATCCGATCCTATCTTAATCATGATTCTGTTACCAAATCGTAACAGAATCCCGGATTTTACGAAACCCTAATCTGGGCTAAGCTATAAAAGCCCAAGTCCAGGTTCATTCTTAATCTACTCACACTTTTTTCATATCACTTATATTTTAGCCTCTTTCTTCTTCCTCCAAAAGTTCTTGACTTAAGTATCGGAGAAGGCACGCCGAGCACCCCCTCCCCCCCTTGTGTGCAGTTTCACGGCGGAGCTCGATCGGAGATTAAGTTCGTATTAGAGGAATATTTTGGCAGCAACCAGAAATCAATCAAGATTTTCATTTAAAAAAATTAAAAATTGGTATGTAAGATTGTAACCTAAACCCAATATTCCATATTAATTTATCACATTTTAAATTAGACTTCTTATTAGCAAAATTTGTTGTTTTTCCACATCTAATCTAATATATAAAACGCACTAGCAGTAAGTGCACAAAAATTGTAGTGCAAGGGGTATTTATTTTCTTTTTCTTTTCTTTCGTGGATGCAATTAATTTTTTTGCCCAAAAAAAAAATCGTAAAAGAAAGTAGGTTACTAATCTTAATCTTCTTAAATAAACCCATGCATATCTTAAAAGACCTAAACCCCTGCACTTTTATCTGTTTTCCCTAAATAATTAATAAAGTATTTAATTCAGTTGAAAAGGAAAATATCTACCACAGTCTACAGGTTAGTGGTGACGGTCTCAACACGTGAAAGCTCTCTCTGTCTTTTGATTTTATTTCTCCTGTCCTTGAGATTTATCAAACCATATTATATAGGCTTTTATTATTCAGTCTCAAAGTCCAAATTAATTAATAAAATCAACAGCCTCCCCTCAAAAAAAAAAAAAAATCAACAGCCCTCTTCTACGGAATTAATTATTTTAATTTTTAGACTTTTCTCTATGCAGTCTAAAGTCCAAATTAATTAATAAAAATAGCCCCTCTTTGTGGAATTAGTCATTTGATATTAAATTTGAGCACACCTGGACCTTGGACCCCATAAACTTTCAAGCATACAAATGGATTGATTGGCAGACTTTTTACAATTAAGAATAAATGCCATGCATCATTTTGTTCTCAAATTTTCTTGCTTACCTACTCCACCCTTTTCTTTCTTCTTCTTTTATTTTTATTTTTATTTTTATTTTTATTTTTATAAAGCCTTACTTCATGAGTTCATGTGTCTACAACCATCTTCACCCCATTTCCCTATTTATTTAGTTTTTCATTAGGAGGTTGGGATCACCTACATACCTCATTAGGTTCCAATTTGCAATTTTTTATTGGTTGAGTGGCCACCTACTTCATTGCAATTATATCAAAATCTTCTCTTATTCTCTTATTACAATTAAAAATGTAAACCCATTAAACATTTCATCAATCTTGAATCATCAATTATGAAGAAAATATATTTAAAAGCTCGTTTAATCTCAACCTGATTTAATTTCATATATAAAAACCCAACATGATTAAAACTTCGTCGATATAGAACCAAAGCATATAATTTCCATCTTTCCATAGGCATGGTAGAAATATACGAAACAAAACTTAGAAAATAAACGAAAAAATAAGACTTTATAATTATACATAGGTGCAAAATCAACATATGCGTTTTGTCAGAACCATGTTGCCGGATCATTAGGAAGATTACAGAGTAACTGTACCTACCATTGTCTCAATAATTATTTGTATATATCATACATATTTTTTATGTATAAAGTGCAAGAACCAAAAAATCCCTTAATAAACTAGTTTTCGAAAGAATCCCAAAAGAAGTAACATTACAACACTCTTGACTTCCTTTGCTTGGGGGGTGGCAACATACTCTGCATATAACCCTCCTTTGATGATACTTCATAAATAGCATATTATCGATCTCGACAAGTAAAACGTTGGCTATTTAAAAACAGAGGCCATTTATTTCTCCATCGGATGAAATTATCACCACACGTCACGCAAGTACCTTCCATTCATTTGCAGATTCTTCACGAAGCTCTCGGTTTTGGAGTTGTCCAGAGATCCCTGAAATACAAATAGTCATTAGTATAGGGTCGATAAGGTTTGACCTAGATACAGAAAAAAATCAAAATTACAAACAACCCCTTGACATTTGTATTTTTTTAACAAATATCCCCTAATGATGGTGCAATTGGTAAAACGGAACAAATATCAAGTGCGTATTTGTAATTTTTAAAGATAGATCAGTTTTTGGTAAGGATACTAAGCCTCGAGGGTATTTATGCTATTAAAAGGAAATGTTATTTTCACTTTCACTCCCTTGATAATGATGGAGTTGTCCCTAAATTTCAAGAAAGCCAAAAGGGGGTCCTCCCGAAAATAAGTAGGCGTTTCTAATAAATGATCCATCTGCATCTCACAGCAAACAAAAAAGGAATGGACATCGAAAGGACAACAAAAAAATGTAGTATAGTGGGTTCAAGAAGCTCCTTGTAATTTGAGAACCACAAAAAGGATGTGAAGGTAGTTGCACCAAGAAAACAATGAACCCCACACAAAAATAAGCATGTGGATCTGAATGGAGATTTTTCCAGATACAAACCTGTTCTTGCACAATGGTGTGGAGAGTTCGGTGGACGTCACGTGCCATGCCCTTGGCGTCACCGCATACGTAAACATAGCCTCCTTCGGAGATCATATTCCACACATCTGAAGCCTGTTTATTCACCATATGTAATTTAGATATATTTAAATACGCCATAAATATCTAAGATAAAATTAAAACATCGATAATGAATTTTGCTGCTGGGGAAATGGTTTCATTATACCTTCTGTGCCATCTTGTGCTGCACATATTCCTTAGTAGGTCCCTCGCGTGAAAACGCGAGGACGAGCTCGGAAATCACTCCAGCTTTGACAAAGTTATTCAACTCATCTTGATAAATGAAGTCCTGTAAAATGCAGCAAGTGGGATTTCAAAATCTTGCAATTGTTTCCCAAAATTTGAATAATGTGGAGGTATTTACAATTGCTTGGCATATTATTACTAACCATTTTACTGTTCCTGCATCCGAAAAATAATATGGCAGGACCAAGCTCGGCTCCAGATTCCTTCAGAGCTAACCTTTCCTGTAAATATAAACATACATTTTTTTAAAATAACTCTCGAAACAGAAATTTCAATAAGGACCAAGAAGGTTATTAACATGGATTCTATTATACAAACCTGAAGAAACCCCTAAACGGAGCCAAGCGGTTCCAGGGCCAATCATTATTATTGGTACTTTAGGATCGGCAGGGAGTCTGAAATTAGAGGTCCTAACGAAAATTGGTGCGGAAGAGCAATCGAGGCTGTCCTCCGCGGGCACAGCATTCTGATAAGAAGCAGAAAGTGAGATTCAACACACGAAACGAAGTGTTCAAGTTACAACAGTGGAGCATATAGTATGACGATATATTCATTTATCAATGCTGCAAAGCTTCAACCATCCAATAACGAATGATATTTTGCCAACTCAACGAATCACGACGAAACTATAACTATGATTTCAATTTGAATTAAAAGTACCTTCATCCATGTCGAGCAAACACCTTTGTGAATTCGTCCTGTGGGTGTTTTCTCGTATACTAATGCACAAGTCACATGGATTCTTGATGGTGCAATCCTGGAAGAAACAAATGGAAACAATAAATATAACTAAGTGAGGAAGGAAAAAATTTATTTCAGAACATCTCATTTAAGTAGTACTGATAGGCATGGCCGAATATGGAGACATTGGGAAGAAAAAACTCTGGACTCCCAAAATTTATCTCAAACAAACAGCACAAGGGAAAGGAAGATAAATATACTCACTTTGGGGAGGACGAAATAGAATAAAATCTGGGCTGCAGGCGAGGAGCAACTGCCGCAAAGAAAACACCGAGCGGAGGCTTGGCAGATGGGAATTCAGCCATGACCTCAAGTAGGCTTCTTTGACTTGCAACTACATACTGCGCATATTCTTCCTGAAATACAGAAACGTAATCCCATAAGAATATTACAATCAACAATTTGGACATCAAAGTAAGATGAAATTTTTAATGTACAAAAACATAATTTAAACACATCCATACCTTTCCAGCAGGAGAAGCAAGATGTTTGAGCCGATCAGCTTCACTTGGGTCAGAAGCATAAGTCGCTAAAGCAATCAAAGCAGACTGAAAAAAAAAAATGATAGACTTGATTCTTAATTTTTAGTTACATACAAGGAAAATCCAAACAAACAATGCAATTATACAGGAATGATAACAAACCTTTTTGGGAGCACCCAAAAGATCTGCATATCGAGTTAATGCGGTCCTTAACGTGCAAGGAGGGAATGGAGGTGTCAAGCCGCTTCCACTGAGTGGAGTTCCATCTTCTTTCTCGGTGTGAATCGAGAAATATGTTTGTGGTGGCAAATTAAGCAACCTCTCTGCTTCCTCCACAGTTTCAATCAAATTTTCACAGAAAACGCCGACATGGTCCCCTGTTTCGTACCTGAGATATAAAAGATGAAGAACTTAGTGAAATGACAAGATCTCCACTATTGTTTCAACCGGGCAGGCAGTAATAATGTATAGTAGATACTCACGCTAATCCGGTGCCAGATATGTCGAATTCCAAGTGAGTGCAAGAACGATCGGATGCAGGAGTGTGAAGCTCTTTCTTTACAGCAACATTTGCTCTTCAAGGAAAAACACATACACATGTTAGGTGAAAAAACGACTTATACAAGAAAATTGGAAAAAGAAAGAGAAAACCAATAAGGAAAATAGGGTAACTACCTGTAGGGATGTTGGGCATCATAAACAGTATTGCCATTGGCATAACCATTGGCTGAGCTGTTCTCCAAAACCGTTTCGTCTGGTTGGTCATGAAATACAACACGGTATTCCAAAACTGCAGCAGTGTATGGAGTAGCTACAGTGTCATCATCCTCACCGCGAAGCAATTTATCCAACTCAGGCCACACCAATTCACGCCTGTTTTACATAATTAAAAACAAATTTTTAAACAATTATCTGATATGTTAAAATGTTGGACAAACTCAGCCATGTTTTTGTAATGATTAGTGGTTTTAGTACCATGCTGAAAAGTCATCTTCTATGCATTGATCATCGTCTCCAAGACCCACTGGGACAAGCCGCTGTCCACCTGAAATTAGAGCATGCCGGTAAGAAATCGATAACATTAGAGGGCATGCCCATAAAAGATCAATCATAACAAATATAGCAATGCCATCAACTTCACAATGTAAGACAATTTATATTGTAAAAGAACGCAACAGTTCATGGGATATAAAGGACGTTTTTACTCAATCTATATCTGGTTATGTGGCAAGAAAGTATGTTACCAAACAATTCTCCAATATTTCTAAGAGAATAAAAAGATTAAAGACAATAAGGGCAGCATAAAGATTATGATCACAAGTTCCAGATTTGTCGGCACAAAAGTAACTACACTTTCTCATATAAAATAGTTAAATTAATTCTCCGAAATAATTCTAATATGAATAATCAAGCATTTAGAACGACCAATATATTTCATAACAACTATCCAAATGAAAGAAAATTCCCAAAATCAGCATACCTTGCTCCCCAACAAGTTTATCAACCTCTATTGCAATCTGTTATCCACACAAGCAAAATCAGAACAAAGAACACATAAGTAATAAATAAAACAACGGTTGCATGCTGGAAAATGCACATCTGAAAGTATAATAAAGGTACAGACCTTGTTGAAATGCTCATATTGCCTGTTCCCAAGACCAAATACACCATATTGAAGATTCTTAAGCCAGTCTCCTTTCTCTTTTCCCTGCACCACAAAAGTCAAAACTTATCAAAATTAATTCCAATCTCAACTTGGTGAGAAATCCAAGAAAACTAAATTACTATTTAATTTTTATTTTTTATTTTACCTCTGTAAACCATTTGTAGAACCTCGCCGCATTGTCGGTAGGCTCACCATCTCCATATCTGTAAACAACCAACCCTCAACCAACTCAATAAATTACAAGGACAGAAAATTATTAGTTTAACATATGATCTGGCACTTGCACATGTACATAAATATTTTCAACCGTACGCAAAAGAGGTATTTATTCAGTAAATTAAGAGAAAATTAGAATTTAAAAATAAAGGAACCTACGTGGCCAAGAAGAAGAATGCCAAAGTCTCCTTCTTCATCTTCTCCTCATACTCTTCATCGTCGGCCGCGTAATCATCCTATAGCAGATCAGAAATACAATTTAGAACACCAGAACAAATAAATCTGCAAATTGAATATCCAAAAACAGAAAGAAACAAAATAAAAACATACCAAGTCAACCACTTTGAACTTGGCCTGCTGATATCTAGCTTTAGCTTCCTCAGCCAGTGCCTATAAAGCAAGAAAATCAATTATTGGATTATCAAAAGAAACCTAGTATGTTCTTGGGAAAAAAAGATTATCATTACTAAAATATGCCGGCCAACCAAATACGAAGATTTCAACTTGTCTCCAATGATTAATTAAAACGTTCTTGTCATTTCAAATTCTAGATTCAACAACTACCATGAATCTTATAATTTAAGGGATATCCTTATCAACTTACTTGAAATTCCAGTGATCCACCTTTCTTAAAAAGGAGAATTCCATTGTTATTTAAATTTTCTTTTTTTTTTTTCGATAAAAGGTAAACACAGTTTTTTTTTTTTTTTATACCTTAGCAAAGCCTTCAGCAGTGCCAGTCTGTGTCCCAAAAATATGGTAACTTTCTTCTTCCCATCATCCACTTCCTCCGGCTCCGCCGCCGCCTTGGGGACGGCCAGCTTCGGCAGCTCCACCACTTTCTTTTTTGCCGATCTGGCTGCTCGCCGCCATGACATGAACAGAAGATAGCCTATGAGCACCGCGGCAGAGGTGGCTATCATCATCATGAGGTCCTTGTTCTCTATCAGCAACGCCACCACAGCCGGCGGCGCCGCCTCCGCAGACCCATTCGAATTGTCGATTTTTACTCCTTTCAAGATCGCAGTCATCAAATCGAACGGCGAAAGCTTCTCAGAAGTGGGCTCCATGAGTATTGAACTGCGTCCAAGCTGTTTCCCCAAAAAAAAAAGCAGAGGATAATGAATCAATTAAACAAATAATAATTCGCAGCGTGTTGTTGATCAGAGTCTCTCCCTCTTTGTGAATTTGGGTGTTTGCGTGAAGGTTTTGATGAACTTTGTTGAGAGAGCGTTGGTAAGTTTGGAGAGACTCTGACTTCTACGGAATGAGAGAGGAAATATGTGGAGTTTATAAGGAGGGTAGAGAGAGAAAGGAGAGGAGAGAGAGAAAGGAGGAGGGAGCTGAGGAAGCAATACAAAAACGCCTACCAAACCAGACTGGTCAAAACCCACCTAACACTAGTTAACCATGGTTAGAATATGTGGGAATTTCATTATTTTACTGTTTTTTTCTTTCCTGATATTACCAATTAATTATATGGAAATAGGTATAGGGTATGGTATGGTCCTCCAAATGCTACACTTTGGCAAATAAAATTAAATAATAATTAAATGATTATTTCATTTTATTAAATATGAGATATTTATTAATTATTCAAATACAAAATCTAATAGATAATTCACTGACTAATAACCTCAATGGTACTTACTGAAAAAATTAGTCTACTTTTCCCCTTTCAAAATATATATTTTTTAATAATATTTTGATATTCTCATGCTTGTTTTTTCTAGTGATATAATATTTAAGATCCTCTAGAAAGTATGTGAATCTGACAGAGTGTTCGTATGATGTATTGACATTATTATAAATTAATGAGAAATTTAATAATTACCGAAGATTATGAAAATTGGATTATTGTGTTAGATAGGCTCATAGTTATTATATATATATATTTATATATATTTTTAGGAGATATTTATTATATATTTAATCAGATGGGATCATCTATTCTGAAATGAGTAAGTCTTTTGTAAGACGGTCGCATGGTTCGACGGATTGCACTTTTAGGGTAAAAAGTGATACTTTTAGTATAAATGGGATACTTTTAGTATCTTTTACACCAAAAGTATCATTTTTTATACTAAAAGTATCACCCGTCGCACTGTGCGACTGTATTACACAAGTTTTTACCTTCTGAAATTGTGTTTCGTATCTTACTCTATTGCACGGACAATTGTGATATGTTTTTTTAACAGTTATCATTTGTCTTATATCAACCCACAACTTATGCTTGGAAATTTATACAATAATTTTTATACATGTGGCCATAATAAGAGGGAAAAATGCAAAATTAGTCCTGCATCTATAGGGGTGTTGCTATATTAGTCCTATAGCTATTGAAATTGCGATTTTAGTCCTGTATATTTTGCCTCTTTTGCATTTTTTGGTCCCATAAGTTTTAGATTTGTGCAAATTTGGTCCTATAAGTTTTTAGTTGGTCCAAATTTAGTCCTGAGGGCTATTTCAATATTTCAATTATTCCTGAAATGCTCTTTATAGGAAAAATAATTAATATATCTTGGATCAAATATAATATAGTATGAGAGCCTATATTATATTTACTTGAGTTGAATTTATTTATCATTTATACTATATATTGCCTAATGATAGAAGAATTTTAGACTCATGAATCGGGATCAAAATTCGAGATACAGCTTATACATGTATTATTTCCTAATTGTGAAAATGCAAAAACACGTACAAATTTGGCAAAATTGAGCAAAATTGATTATTTTGAATAATAGGACCGAAATTACCATAACTAAAAAAATAATCAAATCGTAAAAAACTACATGATTAACATTGTTATTTTTGCTAAGGGGCAAAATTGTAACATGACTAAAATTGCAATTTCAAAAGTTACAGGACTAATTTTGCAATACCCCTATAAATACTGGACCAATTTTGCAATTTTCCCATAATAAGATATAAAACACCATTTTAAAATAAAAGAACTCGTTGAATTCTTAATGGCTTACTATTTCATATATCATTTTCCCATGCTTACTTTAGAATAGTAAAACTAACATCTGAAAGGATTCTAAAACCTTTTTTTTTTTTTTTTGTGTGTGTGAAGTAGATTGATAAGAACATTATTTCTGTTTTCTTAAATTACTTCAAAGTATAGTGATGAGCTAAAATTAACAAATTTGTCTATGAATACAATACGTACCCTTAAACTTTATATACTAACCTTGTGACATAACTTTCATCAAGTAATTGATGTTTGAGATAAAATTTCTTTTTTTAGAATTTTTTTTATGATGTAAGGTATACTAAAACTGCGGACTTTGTCTAAATTACATTAATTTTTCATATTATTTCATCTAATTTACCAATACAATGTGATTATACACGTAAAGCTATACATTCAAGAATTGATAATTTGAAGATGCGATTGACGATTAACCCCCGAAATTTCAACAATTTAATAGCAAAGGCTACTCAAAGTAGCATATGGTCATTTTATTGAGACGTGCAACGATGCTTGGACATATGGAGACTACTTGGTGAAGCAATAATTTGGTTGATCCTAGGAAGGGTACGCATTTGATTGGTACACTGATTTGAAAGCAAACTCAATTGATTCAAATATAATAATTGGAACAAGAGCTTCAATCGATTTTATAGCACTAGAAGGACAATTGGTATGATTAAACTCACAAATTCACACCACGGAAAGAAGAGTCTATCATTGATTATATCGATCATTTGGAGAAACTTAAGCATTAATCAAATACTGATTATTAGAGGTTTCAACAATAGAAATGTGCATCTAATAAAGGCATTGGAGTCTCAGTTTTATAGTTTATGGATCAAACCGGATTTTTTTGAAGAACCAACAATTCATGCTCATGCCATCGAGCTAAGTATGAATCTCGATGAGCGATAATATCCCAATGATATCGACGATGATGACGATGAAGAAGCTGGGAATGGTGCAAAGAAAGTTGACACTAAAAATATGTGGCAATGAAAGCTCCTTGACAAGAGGCTCTGGACTACTCGCATAAACAATCTAAAATATCCAAATCAAAGTCTCTTCAAGTGCTCTTAGATACCAGATAAAACTATCTAAAATTAAACCAAACTCTTCAAATGCTCCTAGATATGAAGATAAACTACCTAAGTCTCTAAAGTGTCTGCAATATTCCTTGACACGAGTATAAAATATCAACAAATCAAATGAAGTTTTATTATGCATGAGTCTAAATTGCACAATACTCCTTGATACGAGCATAAAATATCTACAAATTTAGGTTCCACTCAATACTCCTTGATACGAGTATAAACTATCTTCAAATCCAAATTCAAATGAAGACTCCTAGATACAAGTATACACTTAAATGCCTTTTATGTATTGAAAAATAAAATGGTGGGAATATGAACAGGCATATCCCACATAGAAAGCATATTAAATGCTTGACTTGTTTATATAGAGCTTCACCAATAGTAATAAGGAGTAATCATGCGGAGCTCCTTATTGTACACTCTAGTTGACCAAGTCAATTTTGACTAGCCTTTGGCTAGCTCAAATAGCATCGAGGACGGTGCGTAGCACCATCCGAGCCAGAGCCGGGCCCGCGCACGTCGCACTTAGTCGCATTGGGTGCTTTAGAGGCGCTCTTTGCACTTCGCACGTACGCATCATTGTAAGGAACTTTGAGGAACTTTAAAGTTTTGAAAAATCAAACCAGGGCTCGGTCAAGTGGCTCGGTGACATGGCAGGAAACTTAGGGATGGCAATTTCCTCTAAACCTGATGGAAGATCCGATATCTGACCTAATGGAGGAGGGTATGGAGAGTATTTTTGTACGCGATTAAATAAATAGGTACATGGGTATGAGGATTTTTGGGTATGGGTATGGAGGTGGGTCGAGGTACATCCTACCCATACCCTATCTGATACATGATTAAATAATATTATAATATATATATACATATATATTTATTCATAATTTTTACATATATATATATATATATATATATTTTTTTATCTCTACAAATTTATGTATATTTTTAAAAATGTTTTTTTCTCAAATTCCAACCAAAATCTACTAATCCATGGGATAGGGATGGATATCAATATAATAAATGGGGATGGGGATAGAAGATATAGAATCCTATATGAATCCTACCCATTGCCATCTCTAAGGCAGCTAGCGTGGAGTGACTTGGCAGAATTGTCTAGAAGGCGCCGTGTGGCAAGAACATGGGCACTGACTGGACGCATACATTCTGTGTGCAGGGATGCATGCAGAAGGTTGTGGACCTTCGAAGAGGTGCGATCTGACCATCAAATTGTGGTTGTTAATCGGAAGGCACGATCTAATATTCCGAGATCTATCTATGGCAAAGGATGCACTGTTCTAAAAGAACATCCAGATTTCTATATAATGACCCCTATGATGTTTAGAATCATCCCAATTCAATCTGTATTTTTAGCATATTATCTAAAAAAAATTCGTATTTCAAAAGTTAAAACACGTTAAAGTTGATAGTAAGTTCGACCTTTGCAAGTGTTGCTAAGTCGAACTAGAAAATCATTGTATCTTATAGACGATTGCCTGAACCGTTATCACTTTTATACGGGGCAATTTAGTCTTGCGAAGATAATATTGAATACTAGCCTAGACTTCACATTTTGTCCCATTATTCTGTCTAATTCTCGAGAAAACCAAACACAGTAAACAACAGAGAGATACCACTTGAGTTACAAGGCTCATGGTCAAATGAAGAATTCCTTGATAAAAGTATAAAATATCTATGTACTTCAAATTGGTCCCAAGTGAAATGATTTCGTGATTCTTTCATTCCAAGATATATTGTTCGTGAATAAATCGCAAGTGGACATTTATAGATACCCAAATTTACTGTCAAACATTGTTAAATATCAAAATCTTCTACCTTAACAATTAATAAAGATAAGTTCTTCCAAATAAGAAAGTAATTTACCAATATTTTGGTAAATATCAAGTCAAATTAAATCAAATCAAAACACACCTTGTGACTATGGCAAGACAAATCATGGTAGCTAATCAAATCACGTCATCTCATCTGGTAATTATGGCAAGAACTCCCATTCTACACCTATGAATAGAGTTTTTTTTTAATAATTCCTACATACCAAAATAAAAATACAAGAAATCAAGACCATGTAGAGAATTCTTTCAAAATGCTCAACTATCTGAGGTGCTCTAAGCGAGTTTAAAGGAAAATTTGAATCGAAAACAAGTTGTAAAGCCTCAGAATTAATGTTATAGACAAATAAATCTTGTAGCAAAGTAAATCAAGGTGCTGATTTCACTCCAAAAAATTCAAGTTGCAGCGAAGATGTATTTGAACAGAAGAACCAGATGATGGATAGAGATTGTAACCTTCACAATTTGGCTCTAGACTCGCTTTTTGAAAATCTTGACAAACTTACAGTGCAATTAAGCCCTCATGTAGGAGTTCTCTATTTTTTGAAAACTTTGAAAATCTTTGTGTCACCGACGCCTCTATAGCGACCGATCGTCTTTAATACTGAGAAATTTTCTGAATTTTGACAAAAATAGTGTTCAATAATTCTTCATAAACTTAAGATAAAATACACTGATACTTTGAAGTATTTTGACTGCTTTTGAAAATATTGTTTTGGTTTATAATCAAATATATTAAATCATCAAAAAATAAAAAATAACTTTGTTCTAACAAACTCCCCTTTTTGATGATTTTAACCCAAACCAATTTTTTGAAAGGAGACTTTTAGAAAAGAGTTTTCCTGGTCAAAAGTGTAATAGATCCACATTTTAAGAAACACTTCTCCAAGCAATATAATTAAGTGATTATAAGACATAAACAAATTAAAGAGCAAAAGTTTTTCAAGCCAAGTAAATAATATGCACTAGGCAAGGTATGAAAAGCTTCATAATTTATAGCTTGTCAAGCTTTGCTTTTAAAAGCTCAAATACTCAAAAGTTCAAACACTCAAAAGCTCCCCCTGTCAATGTTAGTCAAATAGCAAAAACAATTTACACAATGCTCAACATATATCAAGATAGCAAAACTCATCAACTTACAGCTTATACCAATAAGCTTTTAGCTTATACACTTTTACCTAAGTTCACCAAAGCTTATACCATTTGAGCTTTTTAGCTCAAGCAATTATACCATTGAGCTTCTTAGCTCATGCATGCATTCTTTCTCTCCTTTTGAAATTATCAAAAAGAACATTAGCATGAGAGAAAATTAAAGAAAGAGCATATATATAAATATATATTAAAGAAGCGCATA
Organism: Rehmannia glutinosa; assembly: GCA_016081115.2. NCBI lineage: Eukaryota > Viridiplantae > Streptophyta > Magnoliopsida > Lamiales > Orobanchaceae > Rehmannia > Rehmannia glutinosa. Next base: position 72,742,986 of record CM071927.1, on the reverse strand, counting down.
ATCTATGAATTACGTTCAATATCCAAAAAATGGAAACAACTGAATATGAGTTCAAAAATGATAGAAAATAAAAGAAATATCAACCCTCGTCTGAGGAGAATCAAGCGGTGGGTAGGAGATCTTTAATGAACTTCTATAGCTTTCCAACTTATTTCCTGAGCTTGCTATTTTTTGTTTTAAGTTCCTCATAGCTTCTCTTAAGCTCGGGATAGTCCTCTTGAAATCTTTCATTGAGTTCACCAATCTTATCATCATACCCATATGGACTCTCATCCCCATCATAATCATTAGTGCTGATATTATCCTCCGGAGCACTATGATACCCTATCGCTGCTAAATCTTCTACTTTAATATCGTCAAAAATATCATCTGGAACTAGTAGAGGCTCTAGCACGACCTTTTGCCAACTTAGTAGGACATTTTTGCATATTCTTACGCATCCGAATCATTTAATGTTGTGATTATCAAAGTCATTTATAATGACCTCGGTGTTGAGCTCGGTAGGCGGAAGACCGGATTGGAGAAGCAACTTTCAAATCAAATTACCGAATGCAAATTGCTTGGAGCCCAAAGTAATAGCATCTATCAAGCATTGGATAAAAATGACCCCATAATTCACCAATTCGCCCCTTTTCATTTTGTAAGTCAAAAAATAACCTATCTTACTTGATAATTTGATGGATTTCCTACAAACACAATAAGACATAATTAAAGAAACAATACGAAGATCATCCATCATATATTGTGTAGTAAACTCCGGCATAACTCCTAGAAAGGTTTTCACTTCCTCTAAAAAGACGCCTAACTTCTTTTTATCCCAATGAATACATGAAATATAATCGCAACCTCATTCTCTCACACTAAGTAATTGACAAATATCATTAGGAGTCCACCGGAAATGACGTCGTTTTACAAATGAATTTATACCCACTGACTTATGAACATCATCAAATTCAATCCACATATTCGCATAAAAATACTTAATTACCTCATCATCATACATAATAAAAGGGTGGTCCCAAAAATACATCTAACATAAGCTTTCAAAAAGCTCACGAATAGTAGGAAAATCATTCAAAAATGTCCCAAATCGGCAAATTTTAGTCCGACCAATTTGTTTATTCCATATATTCGAATCCTTATAAAAATATTCGACATACTTATCAATAAACAACGAAGAATTTGAACCACTCGAATCAAGGTATATGTAGGTCCCAAGGGGTGTGACTTAAGTCTAGAAGAGGGGGGATTGAATAAACTTAACTAATTTTTTGATTTTAAATACTAATTAGAGTTTATCACAAGAAAACAACTAAGTCTCTTGAGAGACAATTGGGTCAAACTTCAACGGGAGAGTTAACCATTTAATAGACTCTGAGAGAACTGTTGATAGAGTAACTCAATTGAGTGAAATTAGCTTTTTTATAAATTCAATTTTCTTGGTTTTTACAGCTGAAGTGTTTACACCCATTTTAAAGTTTGGTTGTCAACACTTATTTTAAATCTTGTTATTATCATTTGGATAGAAAATTACTTGACTGAAGCTCTTCTTGATCACTCAATTGCGACTCAGCTGGATCTTTCATGAACTTCTTCAGCAAGTCTTCAGCATCTTCAACTTGACAGCTTGATGACTCAGCTAATATTCTAACTATTACAAGTTGAAATAACATACTGAATTTGGGGTGCCAACTTTCTAATTGTAAGTCTTATATGCATCATCAAAATCTATACAATAAGTTTCCTAACTGGATAGAAGAGATTTCTTACTTTTGGACCATTTTACACTGTCCTTCGTAATGGTTGCTCCGAGTGTGGCAATTTGAGCCCGGGAAAGTAAGGGATTGACATTAATAGCTTTCCTATGAGCCATCTCACATCGTGTTGCGCGAATTTCAAGTTGGTCCACTACGAATTAGCGATTTGAAGATCTCATTTCTTTTTGCTTTTGGGGAGGAGATGAACCGGTAAAATTCTTTGGAGGTGCCATATATGTGAGATTCTCAAGAAATAGAGGAGATTAGAAACAAGAATCATGAAATTTGGTGAAATATAAAAGGAGATTGAAATTTGGGGATAGTTTTCGCACTTTAGGGTTTAAAGAGGAAGATGAATTTTTCTGTAAAAGATTCGAGACAAATTGTTTTGTAAGAGAATTCTGCATTTATAGCGACCAGTCGTTGTATAGGGTGACTGGTCCCTGGACATAGCGACCTGTGCCTATTCCAGAGAAAAATCCTATCTTGTTTTTCGAAGTTTTGAAAAATAGATTTTTCACCTAAAACTTTTCTAATAAGGATAAAGTACTCAAAATGTAAATATAGACTTTATTCAATATGCATTATGCCTAAACGAGCTCGAATGGAGTTAAAAGACTCAGAGGGTAACTATTTTGTAAGAATATCTGCGAGTTAATCTTGAGACGGAACAAAACACATCTCAATTTTTTATTTTTAAATGCAATCCTTTAAAAAGTGATGTCGAGCCTCAATATGTTTGGTTCAATTGAGATGAATCGGATTTTGAGAAATATTACTGGCGGAAGTATAATAACAAAAATAGGAACATTCTCAAAATCAATTTTGTAATCGGCCAAGGTTTGTTTCATCCATAATAATTGTGTACAACAAAAAGCCACGTAAATATATTCGGCTTTGGGTGTTGATAAAGACACAATTTTACTTTTTAGAAAACTAAGAGACGAGGCAATCACCTAAAAATTGACATGAGTCGGATGTGATTCTATGATCATCAATGCTTGCGGCATAATCCGAGTCACTATAGCCTTTTAAAGAAAAACTTTTATTTTTCGGATAAAACAAACCATATGAAATAGTGCCTTTTAGATATTGAAACATGGTACTTAAATGAGATTCTTTGGGATTACTTTGAAATCGAGCATATAAGCATATGACATGAAGAATATCAGGTCTACTAGCGGTTAAGTAAAATAAACTACCAATCATACCTCGATATTTGTTTGACATACACTTCTTATTCAATAAAACCATTTTGTAAAGTGGATTTGATATCCATTTGGTAAAGTTTAAAATTTTTGGAGCAAGAATAAGGAAAACACGAATAGCTTTTAAACGTGCTACGAGTGCAAAAGTTTCATCTTAATTAATACCTTCTTCTTGACAATAACTTTGAGCTACTAACCTTGCTTTATTTCGAATGATGTTGTCTTGATCATCCAACATATTTTGAAACATCCATTTTGTTCCGATGATGGTTTGAGATGGAGGACGAGGCACAAGTTCCCAAACTTCATTTTTTTTCATATTGTTTAGCTTTTTCTGCATTTCTATGAACCAATCTTCATCTTGAATTGCCTCCTTAGCATGTTTAGGCTTTTTTGAGAAATTAGATCTTTTTTTAGCAAATTTTCTTCTTATTATGACCTTGTTAAGTGGATCCCCAATAATAAGATCTTTAGGATGATCGTCTTTGAATTTTAATTCCACAGGAATATTTGATGTGTCACCCTTTTCTTCTTGTTGAACATTTGTTGAAGAAGAGAGTTGGTCATTTTAAGTGATGTTTGGAACAATTGGTTCTTCATCATCACTATCTTCACTTGGGATTGATTGACATCTGAGGCTTCATTGAATTTGACGTGTATAGATTCTTCGACTACCTAGCTTGTTTTGTTGTATACTTGATATGCTTTGCTTTTGGTCGAGTATCCCATAAAATCCCTTCATCGGCCTTGGGGTCAAGCTTGTTCATATGATCTTTGGTGTTTAAGATGAGACATTTGCAACCAAACATGTTGAACTAGTTAATATTTGTTGTTCTTCCTTTCCTAAGCTCATATAGAGTTTTGTTCAACTTTGGTCTAACATATAGTCGGTTTACCACATAGCAAGCGGTGTTAACGGCTTCGACCCAAAAATATTTTGGAAGTAAAAATTTGTTGAGCATTGATTGGTACATTTCTTGTAGAGTTTGGTTTTTTCTTTCGGCTACACCATTTTGTTGAGGAGTTCTAGGAGCCGAACAATTATGAACATATCATTTGGTTTCACATAGAACTATAAATTCACCACCACAATCACTTCCTACAGATTTGATAGTATCCTATTTTTCATTTTCTATAAGTCTACATAATTTAGCAAACTCATAAGCAACATCATTTTTATTAGCAAAAAAATTAACCCAATTATATATCGAGAAGTCATCGACAATAACGAATGTACAATATTTTCCATTTAGGTTTGTCATGACAATGTCCCTATACAAATCAAGATGAAGAAATTATAGAGGTTTGGTTGTGGAAATTTCATCTTTGGGCTTGAAACTACTTTTAACTAATTTGTTCTTTTAACAAGTGTCACATAAGCCAAGATTTTTAAAATTTAATTTGGATAGTCCTTTGACATGTTGATTTTTGGAAATATTTTGTAATTTTTTGTACCCAACATGTCCAACTCACCTATGCCATAAACTAGTTCAATTATTGCTAGCGACAAGACAAGAAATATTTTGACTAACCAAATCACTTGTGCAAATCTTGTAAAGATTGCCTTTTCTACTAGCTTCACAAATAATTTTATCATTTTTGAGAACAAGCATTTTTTTTTATTAAAAAGTACATCCAAATTTAAATTACAAAGTTGTCTTACACTTATTAAATTGAACTTAAGCCTATCTACTAATAAAACATCATTAAGAGAGAAAGAAGAACTACCAACGTCTCCATTGCCAAGAATTTTGCCTTTGCTATTTTTAAACATAACTATTCATCTCTCTTGTAGCTTGATGCTGATAAAGAGATGTTCCTTTCCAATCATATGACGCGAACATCCGATGTCCATGAGCCATTTGGAATCTTCTTTGACTGTAATTGCTCCGAGTAACTAAAATAAATTTATTTTTAGGTACTCTAGAGTGTTGGGGTCTATGAGTGTTAGCATTGAGACCTTTGGGTCTCCAAAATTGAGTAATACTATTTTTAACTCTACAAGTGCTAGTAAAATAACCATTTTTGCCATAATAAAAACATGTAATAATTTTAGGACTACTAGCACGTGTAAAAAATGGAGCTTGGTTTTTTTTCTTGAGATCGGTTTGAAAAGGTTTATATCCAAGTCCTAATTATGAATGCTCACTTCTTTGTGCACCAAGAATTTTAGTAACCTTATCGGTACTTAAGCTAAAACGTTGCATATCACTTTTTAAACTTTCTAATTCTTTTGTGAGCAATGCGTTTTTGGAATCAAGACTTTTAACTTTAGCAAGAGTAATATTATGAGCATAATCAAGAGATTCATAAGAAGAAAATAAATTATCATTTTCTATTTTCAAGTTCTTAAAATCATTTTCAAGCTCTTGTATTTAACAATCGTATCTTTAAACTCATTTTGTAAATAATCATAATCCTTTTGTAATTCATCAATTAAAGAAGAAGAAGTGTTAGATCTCACCTCATTATCGTCGATGGACATAAGACCTTATTCAATTTCCTCATCGTCGGATGTTGCAAGAAGTTCATTCCACATTTTAGCATCTGCACTTAAGGCCTTCTTTTTTGAAAGAACTTTTTCTTCTTTTGTTCTTCCTTCTTCATTTTGGACAATCGGTGACAGAATGTCCATGTTTTCCGCATTTAAAGAACGTCTCTTGCCTTTCTTGCCTTATTTTTATTTACAAACTTGGTAAATTTTCTCACAAGAATGGTCGTTTCCTTGTCCTCTTCATCACTAGGATAATAGACATTATTGGAACTTGAGGTAAGACCCCTTGGATTAGATTGTACACTCGGTTGAGAAGTGGATAGTTTGTAATTTTTCCTTTCTCTAAGATAGTCTTCATAAATGAGAAGATTTCCAATAAGCTCATCAAACTTGAGTGTTTCAAGATTTTGAGCTTCCGTGATAGCCGTGACTTTTTTGAACCAAGTATTGGGAAGAGCATTCAAGACTTTAGTCACCTTGTCTTCTTCGAAAATAATTTTTTTGAGTGCCAATAAAGGATTGACAATATTGTCAAGCCTTTCCACCATCTTTGAAATGCTTTCACCTTCAAACATACTGAAATTTTCGAAATCCTTGATTAGCATAGTTTTTCGAACTTGTTTCACCTTCTTGGTTCCTTCATAGATGGTTTTCAATTTTGTCCACACTTCGTGTGTGGATCTTATTCCCCTAATATGGTTCTACTCTGTAGCGGTAAGAGAACAATATAAGATACTTAAGGCCTTACCATTTAGGGAGAATGATTACTTATCTTAGTCATCGAATTCTTTGAGATTCTTGGGAGCTAGCATTCCATCTTCTAATTTCTTGGTTAGTTTAGCAATTCTTCAATGACCGCGTTCCAAATATCAAATCCACAACCTTGTAAGAAACAATCTGTTCTATCTTTCCAAAATACATAATTGTTGGAGTAAAAAAAAGCGGCTTGTTGGATGAAGCACCGGTTGGAGGATAGCTCTTGTTCGCAGTCGTGGATCTTCATCTCTACTCATGAAGATGAAAATAAGTTTTCCAAAGAGTTTGGCTTTGATACCACTTATTAGTCCAAGTGGTTACGAAAATCTAGAGAGTTGGTGAACAGATTTTCTCGATTTTTCAGATTTTTTTTCTCTTTTTCTAATATGTAATTTTTTTTAAGAATACTAGAGATAGTAAAAAGAATGAACACAGTGATTTATAGTGGTTCCACTCACCTAGAGCTTAATCTACTCCCATCGGGTATGTCCAAATAGATTTCGAAAAGAAAATTTATTAATCTATACCAAATGATTACAACTCAACTAAAATAGCACCAAACTCTTAGTACACCAACAACCTTGAAGAGCACCAAACTCTTCAATACCTAGTTTAATTAACCAAGTGCGTTCTCACCAAAAGAACACTTAACAAATGATTCTTGTTTTGGATGATTTTGATCAATCAAGATTACACTTCAAATGAATGTATACAACTTTGAACGTGCAAGTGCAATCAAGAAAGAAAGCCTTATAGCAAGATGTGAAAGTGCAAGAACTTAAGCTATTACAACAAAGTACGAAACTGTAGGCTTGAGAATTTTACTGAATTTTTCTTGTTGTCTTGTAGAATTATATGTTTTTTTTATCCTTCAACCTCTTCAACTATTTATAGAGAAGCTTCAAGATTTGATTTCCAACATAGGCTCCTCCATATTGAAATTTGTCTGCAAAAGAAGGATCAAAAGATCTAAAAAAATGGATAATAATTGATAAAGTAAATCTTGCTGATAAGTGTTGCTGCAACAAATAGAATTTGCTGAAACAAGTATAGCGAACATTCAGTATGTCTAAAATTCGAACGGGCGCTTCCTTCCGTGCCTCAACCGCATCGCCAGAACGTTGTTATTAACCTGGAGAGTAGTTGGCACTTCACCGAGACGATCTTAATTAATTGTCCTCGAGCCTCGCAAGTGACAACTTGTCGTATGTTCGCTTGTTGTTCCTTCTCCACTTCGCCTCCGAGATTCGTTGTGGAGTCACCGGCAAGATCCTCCGACCTTGCCGCAGCAGGGGAGTTTCCCCTCACCGGCTCACCACCGAGTGACTTGGAATGGGGTCACTCGTCTCCGGACTCCCTTGTTCCCATTGAGTATTCAGTTGTGGTGGTAAGACACCTTCATTAGGGGTTGGCTCGACCGGGGTCCCCACAATCCCGGTTTCATCGCCATTTCCCTTAACACCTTCCTCCGAATGAGTTGGGAAGTGGTGGCAATGGCAACAAAGGGCAATATGCTTTGCACCACTCCCATAGGATCAATCTCCAACCGTGATTTGGAGGACTCCCCTGTCCCTCCATCATCCTTCGCTCATGTAGGATTCTCGGATTTTTGCATTGCTTCTGCGCAGCTTGCAACTCTTCTCGTGGCGGCGGTAGGGTCCGATCCTCTTCACTTTCTAATAGGGCGTCAAGGTGAGGATGTGTATGATCGGTGGTGCCAGGTGAGAGGCGCGAGATCTTTGGCCTTCTCACGTGCTTCTGCGTCTCAATCGCTTCTAGCCCATTCGTTTTCTTTCCGAATCTGCAGATATTGATACAATTATCCTCGTCAAGGGCTTGCGATCGTGTCAACCTCAAGAAACCTGAAGAGTTCTTCTTCTTCAAAGAATGAACTCGGGTCTTTCAAACCGCACTGGATAGGCTCAACTTCCATTTTCTCCACTCTCATTTCCGATTTTGGATGTCCGGATACAATGGAGAGTATATGATTATGTCGTCTTCATCATTCTCTTGCTAGCCCTCGTTTCTAGGGATTAAGGGTAGCAGACTTTCTTTGCCGACATCCTCGGTAGCCTTTCTGTTACAAGTGGAGACACAACCCCACAATAGGTGATTCGGTTGTCTCAAATGCCATTCCTTGTTCCTCGCTTGTTCTGTCTACAGTGGGTCTTGAGTTGCCTCTCGCTGATCGGCCTCAAACAGACTTGGCCGTTTCATCAATAACTTTTGGAGACTCTATTTCTCCAAAGAGTCTCGGTATCTTTTCCAAATGAGTGGCGACTCAAATGTCTTCTCAAGCTCGAGAGCTTGGAAATTCTTCTTCTTTTTTGTATTCACCGAGGGGATATCTCGGTTCCACTTCCTCCTAGGTTTGTTGAAGGTAAATGCCTTGCATTGTCTTAGAGGCGGCTGCCTTCCTTGTTGTGGCGCTCTTCTTCTTCTTGATCACCGGAGAAGGGATTAACGGTTCCTTCTCCATCACTGCGGCTGCAGGGGGAGACACTACCGTGGGGGCGGTGTGACTTCACCACAGGGCGGTGTGCATATTTTTTTTTTTTGTCTTTGCAGGGGCAAAGCAGTCTTCTTGGCACCAGGAGCAACCTTCTTCTTTGGAGGAGAGGAGATAGTTGTATCTTCAGGGTTAGCTGATTCCCTCTCACTCGTGACGCCCTCTTAGCGTAAGCTCTCTTCTCGTGCACCGGAGAGGTTTGATCGAAACATCCTATTGTTTACATGGAACGCCTTTCCATGTCGAAGAGTGACTTTTTACTTCCATGATTCGCCAATCACCAGGCCGTATCCCGAGGAACCTCCAAACGTACCATCCTCTTTGAAGGATTTATTCCCAATATTCTCGCGAGTCCGTATACAAACTCACAAACTCAGCTATTCACCTTCTTTTTCTTCAATGATCGCAGCCATCACGATCAACTTAGCTTTGGACACCGGTCAAAGCTTCCAAATTTGATGTCTATGCATTTGACAACGATGTCCAAGAATTTGTGGTAGTCCTCTTTCAAAGACTTCTTATTAGTCAGATAGACCACTTTCGCAAAGACAATGACTTGGCTACTTCCTTCCAAGCGGCGGCCAGGTCAACATCGCTTCATAAATCTCCGGCACTCCTTCCGCCAAGAACAAGCGATGTTCGCGGATCCTTGGCAATGGTGAACTCTTTTTCATGAACAGAGGACTTGATGCCCTCATCGTGAACTTCAAAGATTCACGTAGAACTATGCGACCTCTTCCACGTAGGTCATTGGAAACTCCATCGTCAAAAATGGTTTTAATCCAGATTTTTCCGCTTACTCATGCAATCTTCTTCACAAGGGTGTCGTCGGACCCTGTTTAAGCATGCTTGTCGAAATCCACAAAGAGACCCGTGTGGATTTGCTTTCCCAGCTTGACGAAATCATGAGTAGATGCCATTTCTAGATGTTTTACCGAATGAAACTTAGAAAATGAACTTGAGGATTTGTAGGGTTTTGAGAGAAAATTTCTTTCTTTTGCCTTTGAGAGAGATGAACAGTTTTGATAAAGTGAGAGAGAATCGGATGAAATGGTTTAAGTATGGGTCATGAAAGGACGTGCGGGTGGTTTTTCAAATTTTGATCAAAATCAACGGCTTAGATTTTGCACGCCGATTAACCTTTAATCTCTCGTATTTAATGCGGCAACATTTATATCCAATCATAAGCTTTGTGTGTAGCTTTTGACTGTACACATCATAATTATGCTGACGTCATTCTTAAAAACATTCTCGCTTCGTAAAAATGATCACGTTTTTTTGTCACTTTGCTCATAAATGACTCACTTATTCCTTAGCCGATTTAACTCTTCTCTCTTTTGCACATAAATATTCAAATGTCGCCTAACTCGATGCAAATGGTGATTCTTCGACACGACCGATTCACTTAGATGATTTAAGAGTTCAGCTCTTTTTCAGCTTTTCGTGTTTCATCTCTTTTCTTTGAGTCTTCTGAGTGTCAACTCAGCTCAATTAACCCCAATTCATGTTTGAGTTCTTCAAATCTTGATTCACATAATGGTTTTGTGAATATGTCAGCTAATTGCTTATCAGTTGAGATATATTCCAAGGTGATGTCATTCTTTTCAACATGATCTCTTATGAAGTGATATCTGACATCAATGTGCTTTGTTCTTGAATGCAACACAGGATTTTGAGTGATTGCAATTGCACTTTTGTTATCACACATAATTGGAATTTCCTTTTCCTCAACCTCATAGTCTCTCAGCTGCTGTCTCATCCCTAAGAGTTGGGCACAAAAGATGCCCGCACTATGTATTCTCGTCACCGTGTGGAGGTAGCTATTGAATTTTGCTTCTTGCTAAACCAGAAATTAGCCTATTTCCAAGCATTTGACATGTGCCCGAGGTACTCTTCCCTCAACTCTACAACCAAAGATAGTCGAGTCCGAATAGCCAATTAGCTTGAATCCACCTTCCTTTGGATACCATAAGCCAACTTCTTGGCTTCCTTTCAAATATCTCAAGATTCTCTTGGTCATAAATGTGGCTTTCTTTTGGGGCAAATTGAAATCTTGCACATACACCTACATCAAAGGTGATGTCCGCCCGCTACCGTGAGATAGAGCAATGATCCAATAAGTGCTCAGATCTTGTTTGATCTACAGCTTGCCATCCGCATCCATATCCATTTTGATGATGTATTCATTGGTATTTTCACGTAAGACTTCTCTTCCATACCAAATTTCTTCATTAAATCTCTTGTATTTTGTCGACTTATGAAGGTTCCATCCTTCACTGTTTTACTTGGAGTCCAAGGAAGAATGTCAGCTCTCCCATCATGCTCATTTCGAATTTGCTTTGCATGAGATTTGAGAATTTATCACACAACTCTTTGTTTGTGGATCCAAAGATGATGTCATCCACATATATTTGAACAAGCAGCATACTCTTTCCATCTTGAATTCTGAAGAGTGTTCTATCCACTTTGCCTTTTGTGAATCCATTCTCAGTCAGAAATTGTGATAATGTATCATACCATGCTCTGGGTGCCTGTTTCAATCCATATAAAGCCTTTTTGAGTTTGTATACCTTATCTCCAAGAGTCTTCTGCTCAAATCCTGGAGGTTGTTCAACATATACTTCTTCTTCTAATAAACCATTAAGGAATGCACTATTTACATCCATTTGATATACAATAAAGTTCTTGTGAGCTGCATAGGCAAGAAACATTCTTATTGCTTCCAATCTTGCCACAGGAGCAAAAGTTTCATCAAAATCTATTCTTTCTTCTTGGCAATACCCTTTGGCTACCAATCTTGCTTTGTTCCTCACCACAGAACCTTCCTCATTCATCTTGTTTCTGAACTCCCATTTAGTGCCAATAACATTTTGATGGGTAGGTCTTTGAACCAATTCCCACACTTTATTCCTCTCAAACTGATTTAGCTCTTCTTGCATGGCTTGAATCCAATGTGTGTCATCCAATGCTTGTGACACATCTTTTGGCTCTATTTGTGAGATGAAGCAAGTAAACATTGCTTCTTGTTGAGTTCTGGATCTAGTTTTCACACCTTCTCTTACATCTCCAATGATTAGTTCTGGTGGATGGTCTCTCGGCCATCTTACATCGAGGTTGGAGTAAGTTAGTTTGGATTCGATCGTCTTGCGTGTTTATTTTGATTAGCTCTCTCATCATCATTTAGATCAGATTTTCCACTGCCTTTGAGACTCACTATCTCATCTTCATCCGGATTTATAATTCCAGAATTTCAGCTTCAACGTAGGGACTCTTCTGCATGGTTGGTTGATTCAACTTGTCACCACTCTTCAATGTCTTCTCCATTTACGTTGGGTTCATCAAACATCACATGGATGGATTCTTCTCAGAACCATTGTCCTCTTGTTGAGCACTCTCTCATAGGCTTTGCTTTCACCGAGTATCCTAAGAAGATACCTTCATCGACTTTAGCATCAAAAGCCTTTAAATTATCTTTGCCATTGTTATGGATGAAGCATTTGCATCCAAATATTCTCAAATATGCAACATTTGGCTTTCTCCCCGTCCAAATCTCATAGGAGTCTTTGTCACCGTCTGTTTATCATGCATCTATTTTGAGTATAGCATCTTTGTGTTTATTGCTTGACTAAAATCTTTTAGCGGCCGTCTTCACTAACATGGTCCTTGCTTGCTTCTTTGAGAGTTCTATTCCTTCTTTCTCGCAACTCCATTCTCATTGTGGAGTCCTTGCCGCAGATAATTCATGACTAATACCATTTTCAATACAAGATCGAGTTATTATACCATTGACAAACTCGGTTCCTCCACGATCTTATTTTGATAATGGTTTGACTCTTCTCATTTTGTATTCTCTTCATCACCGTGGTAGTTTCTGCAGAGTTTCTTTCTTCTTACACATGAATATTGTCCATGTATATCTTGAGTAGTCATCTACTACCACCAAGGTGTATTTCTTCCCACTTATGCTTTGGCCGGTTCAACTGACCAAATAGATCCATATGTAGCAGTGCAATATTCTTGTTGAAGATGGACATGTCTTTTCTTTGAATGATGATTTGATCTGTTTTCCCTTCTGACATGCATCACATATACTTTCCTTCTTGTATACTGAGTCTGGAAGTCCTTCCACAAGATTACTTCTTGCAAGTTTGTTAATAGTTTTAAAATTCAGGTGACTCAGCTTCTTGTGCCATAGCCAACTTGATTCAAGTTGTGCTCTTTGCTAGCAGACAAGTGCTTGGTGTTGCAGTTGACCAATCTACCACATACATGTTCTTTTGTCCGCATCCTTGCAACACTATTTCATTAGTTTCAAGATCCTTGATTTGGCATACACCCATATTGAATCCAACATTGTAGCCTTTGTCACGAGTTGGCTTATGCTTAGCAAGTTGAAGTTGAGGCCTTCAACATATGCAACATCTGTAATTTCTAATCCATTTTTCTTGATGGATCCAATGCCTCTTATTTCTCCTGGAGCTTCATTTCCTCCAAATATGACTTTTGCACCTCTAACATCCTTGAATTTTGATAAATTTTTCTTGTTTCTGTCATGTGTCCGGAATAGCCACATCCGTCCCATGTACCAGGTTCCTTGGTACTCGGATGCTCCTTGAACCCGCAATCAAGGAAATTAGGTTTTAGGTACCCATACTTGCCTGGTCCCGAGGGGTTAGTATTGTAAGATGATCCAACCAACCTATAGCCAAATGATTTGACTCTAAGGGGTTGCCATCTATCGCCATAATCATAATTAATTTTGGCAAATTGCATGGGGGTTCTAGTTTCATACAACTGCTCTTTCGTCAGTATGCCCGTATGTGTTTTAGCAATTTCCTTCTTTGGGTAGTTGTGATATCTCCGAGTGTAGTGCCTAGGTGCATATGTGTGCTTAGATGAAAGCTCTTATGCCTTTGGAATGGCCTTTGCTGAGTTCTAGGCCTTTACCACTTAGGCTTATATTCCATAGGTCTTTGCTGATAGTTCACATTATTCCAATCAGCTTGGCTTGAGTATTTTCTACCATTCCCATCATATGTGTTTCTTTTATAGAATTTCTGGGACTTTTGGTAGCTCTGTTTCTTCTTTACAGAGTATCTCCCATTTGGAGTTTACTGAGGAACTCGGCTGGATTTCTTCTCAGCTGTCCTCTCAGTGTACTCAACTGGTTGTTTTCCTTTTCCTTTATAACCAATGCCAGTTTGCTTGTGATTGTGCTTTGGAATAAATGTGTGTGCATCATTTGGAGTTTTGGATATTAGAGATACTTCATTGCTTGAAGATCCCTTTTCCAAAATCACTTTTGGAACTTGACATAGCATAGATGAATTAAATCCTAAGCCTGTCTTGTCTCCACATTCTCTTTGACTCATAATAAGATCATCCAATGATTTGGATGCCTTAGTGAATGAGGCTATCACATTTTTGAGGTCATTCTCCCTCTTTTCTATAGCAGTTATCTCTCGCTATTAGCTTAGCATTTTCAAATTTAGACTTTTATTCTCATCGCTATTTGACTTTGAGTACTCGGCTCCTTAGTCACCGTGAGTTTTAACTCTTAAGTAGGTCGTTTTCCTCATTTAGTAGTGTGTGAGGATTTAATGTGTTCAAAATCTTTCATCATTTTGCCTAATGAATCATAAAGATCGGTGTGGGTGATGAAGTATGTGTGTGTCACAATCACTATCACTAGTATCGAGTGTGATGAGTTAGAGTGTACCTCATCTTCTTGGTCAGTTTGGTTTTGTTCTTTAGCCATTATTAGACAGATCAAGGCTTTTCTTCTTCGTAGTCACTTGAGTAGTCGGATCACTACTCTCCGAGTCTCTGTGTCTTTTGACTTGATCATCGACAATGATCTCTAAAGCCAACATTGTTTTCTCTTTTCCTGTCTTCTTTCCCTGAAGACTTTTCTGTTAGATAAATGTTTTTATCATGATTTTGATGATTTTGTTAAAATGGTTTTTAAACCAAAACAATGTCCCTAAATGTTGTCTAAATACTTCCGATCGATTTAAAATGTTTTTACTATTTTTCGGAGTATTTCTTAGAGTTTATTTTCGATAAAAATTGGACAACATTTACTCTCAAGGTCGACTTACCGCCTCTATAGGCAACCCGCACCAAGAGTACGTTTGAAAAAGAAAATGAACCTGAGGTGAAATTGGACAGGTCGACCGGTCGCCCAGAGGGTCAACCGGTGCCGTCGATCGGTCGACACCCCTGTCGACCGGTACCTGAAGCTTGGCTCTCTTACAGAAACTTCAGACCTTGCATTTTGCTTTAGGGGGACCGGTTGAGACAAGGGTCGACCGGTTGAAGCCAATGTCGACCGGTCGCCCTGTTGTAATTTTCAATATGTTTTTCAAATCTTCTATCTCTGCGCGACCGGCCGAACCCCATGTTTATCAAAGAAACTATCCATTGCGTTTTGAGCATGACTTTTCCCTATTTTGTGGGATTGGTTTCTAACACTATATTGATCATTTTAAATGGTTTCTTTTGCAGCAAATCACTCCCCAAGGAGGAGCCAATGTCTGGAAATGAAAGCCAAGTCCTCTCCTATAAATAGAGGCTTCATTCAAGCAACAAGATACAACACTCCTACAAGCAAAGAGCAAACAAAGAAAACACTTTCATATATCTTGTTGTATTAGCCTAAGCACTTTCACTTGCACAAATTTGAGGTCTAGGCTTTCAATTCTTGATTACACTTGTACTCATATTGTTTCAATCATTATTGAGTTGTAATCTTGATTCTTGGTCATCATTCAACACAAGACATCCTTGTGAGTATTCTTGTGGTAAGAATACACTTGGGTGATCTAGGTGATAGGTGTTTGAAGGTTGTGGTAATCTTCAAAGGTGTTGTAAGAGGGTTGTGGTAATCCTCAAGGTGTTGTAAGAGGGTTGTGGTAATCCTCAAGGTGGTGAAAGAGGGTTGTGGTAATCCTCAAGGTGTTGTATTAATTTTTGGTAAATTAATAAAATCTTTTTTTCTTTTTGAAATCCATCCCGGATATACTGGGGTGGTAGTAGATTAGGCCCTAGGTGGGTTGAACTACTATAAATCGACGTGTGCTATTTACTTTCCGCATTTAGCATTTCATCTTTGATTGAGTTTTTCAAAAAAGGGCAAAATCAAAACCGGGATAATCTATTCACCCCCTCTAGATTATTGGCCACTTGGACTAACAAGTGGTATCAAAGCCAACCTCTTTGGCTAGCTCGTTCCGAGTAAAGAGGAAAGATCCATGGCTACAAATGATGCTCATCTCACCACCGGCGCCTCCACCAATAAGCCACCACTATTCGACACCAACAACTACGCATTTTGGAAAGACCGTATGGAGTGCTTCCTACAAGGGTGCGGGTTCGACATTTGGAATGTGGTCAATGAAGGAGTTGATCAACCAACAAAGAAATCGGAGGATGGCACCTTGGCTCCTAAACCTTTCAAGGAGTTTGATGAAAACGACAAAAAGGTTTTCTCTCTAAACGGTAAGGCCTTAAATATTTTGCATTTTGCATTGTTCTCTTACCACCACCGAGTACAATCGCATAAGAGGCATAAGGTCGGCACATGAGGTTTGGGAAAAATTGGAGACAATCTATGAAGGGACTAAGAAAGTCAAGCAAGCAAGAAAGACCATGCTTGTTAAAGACTTCGAAAACTTTAACATGTATGATGGCGAAAGCATCTCCAAGATGGTAGAAAGGCTTGACAATATTGTCTATCCTCTTGTGGCCCTCGGCAAAGTCATTTCCGAAGAAGACAAGGTGACCAAGGTATTGAATGCTCTTCCCGGCTCATGGTCCGAAAAAGTAACGGCAATCACGGAGGCACAAAATCTTGAGACACTCAAGTTTGATGAGCTTATTGGAAATCTACTCATCTATGAAGTCTATCTCAAGGAGAGGTAAAATTCCAAACCATCCACAAATCAATCGGGTATGCAAATTATTCCTAAAGGTCTTGTTTCTTCCTCTAATAATGCATACTATGATAATGATGATGATGATGAGGAGACGGCCACACTTGTTCGAAAATTTGCAAAATTTGTGAATAAGAATAAAGCAAGAAAACCAAGAGATAATGCTTGCTTTAAATGCGGAAAACCCGGGCACTTCATTGCCGATTGCCCAAAGCTCGATGAAGAGGAGCAAAAGAAAAAGAAGCCTTTCACAAAAAAGAAGGCTCTAAATGCGGAGGTTAAAACATGGGATGAACTACTCGAAACAACCGATGAAGAAGGAGAAACCGAACATGGTCTCATGGCCATAGACGATGAAAACAATGAGGTACACTCTAATTCCTCTACTTCCTCCATAGTTGATGACTTGCAATGTGATTTTGATGAATTGCAAATTGAGTTTCAAAATTTAATTGTTAAATACAAAAATTTGAAAAAGGAGCATAAGGAGCTTAAGATTGAAAAAGAAAAATTATTCACCTCTTATGAATCTCTAGACAAAGCTCATGCTCTTACTCTTACTAGAGTTCATTCTCTTGAAACCGAAAAGGAATCGCTCACAAAGATATTGAATGTTTGAAAAATGATGTGCATCGTTTCAACATAAGCACGGATAAAGTCACAAAAATCTTAGATGCACAAAGAGGTGAGCATTCCAAATTGGGACTTGGTTACAAGCCATTTCAAAGTGTTTTTAAGAAAAATAACCAAGGTCCGACTTTTGTACGTGCTAATAATTATAATACTCCTACTTGTTTTTATTGTGGCAAAGTTGGACATTATGCTAATAATTGCAAATTGAGAAATAGCTCAAGACATGTTTGGAGACCCAAAGGTCTCAAGACTAACCCCCGGGACCCCAAAATAGGGTACCTAAAAGAAATTCTTTTGTAGGTAATGATGATAACAACAATGGAAGATTCAAAATGATCAACCACGCCATCCAGGAGAGAACTTTTTACCAAATGGCTCCTCAAGAAGATGGTCATGTTCGTGATAATGGCAAAGGAAAAATTCTTGGAAATGGAGAAATTGGTAACTCTTCCTCTCTTAGTAATGTTCTTTTAGTTGAAAGTTTAATTTGATAAGATCATTCAAATTATGATGTTTCCAAAAAGAAAAATCTTATTAAAAATGGTGAAATTATTTGTGATCCTTTACAAAATTTGTACAAGTGATTTGGTTAGTCAAAATATTTCTTGTTTAGAGAATAATGATTTAACTAGTTTATGGCATAGGTGACTTGGATTTGGATACAAAAATTTGAAAAATATTTACAAAAACCAACATGTGAAAGGCCCCAAATTGAATTTTGAAAATTTGGTTCTTAGTTAAATTAGTTTTAAGCAAAAACGAAAATTTCCAAGATTTGAATGGGGATATTGGCTAAATCAATATTTGACCAAAAAAGAAATGATGTAGAATTAAGGAAAACATTACACTTTTGTTATCGTCGAGTACTCTTGTCCTCCATCTCAAACTATCATTGGTACAAAATGGGTATTCCGGAACAAACTTGAAAATGATCAAGGCAACATTGTTAATCGAAATAAGGCAAAAACTCCATATGAGCTTAAAGTAGAACTCAAATATTAGTTATTTCAAGAAATTTGTCAAATGCTTTATTTTGAATAAGGATCAATTGGACAAACTTGATGATGAAATATTTATGGGATATTCAACAAAAAGCAAAGCATACCGGGTTTACAATAAGAATAGTGGAGTTGTTGAAGAATCCATCCATGTTAAAGCTATTGAAAGAATACCTAATGATGAAAGTGATTTTATTGAACAAATTGCCATCTACATCAAATGATCAACCGTCCATTTCAAATGGCCCTCAAGAAGATAGAGGTGATATCTCGGACCTTCCCGTTTTTAAAATTTCAAATCTTATTATTGGTGATCCAAATGGATGTTAAAGAAAATTTGCAGCTCTTATTTTAAAAGAGCCAAAAATGCTAAAGAGGCCATGGTGAGGATTATTCAAGAAGAGCTAAATCTATTGAAAGAAATGATGTAAATTAACCTTGTCCTCCATCTCAAACTTTTGGTAAAAATTTTTTGATGATCAAGGCAGTTCGAAATAAAGGCTTAATGATGTTTATAAAAACTTTTGCAAAAAGGCTCTTGTATGGTTTAAAACAAACTTTACCAAATGGATGTTAAATCCTTTCTTAAATGGTATTATTCAAGAAGAAGTCTATGTAAAACAACCTCCGGTTTGAAAATTTTTCTAGAATGATGTTTATAAACTAAAAAGGTCTTGTAGGTTTTAAAACAAGCACCTCATCTTTGATAGACTTAGCTCTTTTCTTTTAAAAATGGTTTTATAAGAGGTAAAGTTGATACAACTCTCTTTGTTTTTGAAAAAGGGCAAGATTGCTTACTTGTGCAAATTTATGTTGATTATATTATCTTTGGTGCTACTAATGATTCTTTGTGCAAGAAATTCTCTAAGTTGATGCAAGGAGAATTTGAAATGAGCATGATGGGGGAGCTCAACTTCTTTCTTGGACTCCAAATTAAGCAATGTCAAGAAGGTATTTACATTTCACAATCTAAGTACTCAAAAGAACTTTTGAAAAAGTTTGGCATTGAAGAAGGAAGAACCATCTCTACTCCCATGGCAACAAATGTCAAAATTGACAAAGATGAGAAAGGCAAGTCCGTGGATGAATCAAAGTATCGAGGTATGATTGGTAGTTTACTTTATTTAACCGCTAGTAGACCGGACATTCTTCATGCCGTATGCCTATGCGCTCGTTTTCAAAGCAATCCCAAAGAATCTCATATGAGTGCCGTTAAAAGAATTTTTCGATATTTGAAAGACACTATTCAATATGGCTTATTTTATCCAAAGAATGAAAATTTTTCTCTTAAAGGTTATGGTGATTCGGACTATGCGGGAAATATTGATGATCGGAAAAGTACTTCCGGATCATGTCAATTTTTAGGAGATTGCCTAGTTTCTTGGTTTTCAAAGAAGCAAAACTGTGTTTCTCTTTCAACGGCCGGGTTTAATATATTTCCGCCGCTTTTTGTTGTACTCAACTTCTTTGGATGAAACAAACCTTAGCGGATTACAAATGCTCTTTTGAAAACGCATCTATCTTTTGTGATAATATATCCACTATTAATATTGCTCAAAACCCGATTCATCATAACCGTACCAAACATATTGAGATTCGACATCATTTTCTAAGGGATTGTGTTTCAAAACGAAAAATTGAGATATCTTTTGTACCATCTCAAGATCAATTAGCGGACATTTTTACAAAACCGCTATCTTCCGAGACTTTTGTATCGATCTGAGCCCCGGTTAGGCATAATGCATATTGAATGAGGCTTAAGTTTGCATTTTGCACGTTTTTTAAAACTTAGGGGCGAAAAATCGGATTTTTGGTTGAAAATTCGGATTTTGGAAAAAGCGACGGATAGTGGTTGAAAGGGTTGAGGGCAACCGTCGCCCCAACGCCGATCGTCACCTCAACCTCGATCGGTTGCCCTAAGCCATTTCTTGGATTAAAATGGTTCTGTCTTCAGCATTCGCAACTTTAACATATTTTGGCCATTTTTTGTCCCCTTTGCCAAATTTTCACATATTTCATTCAAAAATGGTTCTTATGCATCTTTTTCACAACATGGACATTATATATCATGATCATCATCATTATAGCTCATCTTTTCCAATCAAATGGTAAGAATTTCTCTTCTTTTGCTCAATTGGGTTGAACCCTTAGAGTTTATGACCTTATGGTAAATTTCTTAATATTTTTTTGCAAATGCTTTTGATGAGCTTATCTATTATGTTGTATTGTATAATGATTGAGGTAAATTGGTGATAAAATTTTTGGCTTGAACCATTTACAAGGGTTATATACAACCTCTTTTATTTTTCATGCACATAAGGTGTTCAATAAAATGTCGCAATGAAAATTTCAACTTTTACATGATTCTCTTGCTTCCAAAAGTCTCTAACATCGATTGAGATCATGTTTTGCCTAATAAAACAAGCGTATGAACTCTTCATGATACATTTCTCCCATTTTTCTTGGATTTTTACGCTTAAATTGCTCAACGGTTGATAAACCGTCCCTTTGGCGCACTTTGATATAATTGTATGATCTTTTTATCATCCTAACATTCTTTTTGATGATTTCAAAGGGGGAGAAACAGGAAATTGGCTCGTTAGCCAAAAGAAGCTATTAAAAGCTCGCAATAAAAGCTATAAGCGATGGCTTTCTATAGCCAAGAATACCTAGTCCATGGCTTGTATTATGGACTCAATTGCAAAAGATTATAAGTATTGTGACAGGGGGAGCTTCTTAGCTCATGATGTCTATATGCATCATATATAAGCTTGTTATAGCTTGTGCTTCTAACTTATAATAATTGTTTGTTGATATGCTCATAGATAGGGGGAGCTTTGTATGAAATGCTTTTAACGGATAGTTTACTTGTAAAACCGGAATATTTTTTTTTGTTTTTCAAATCGTTCTCGAGAAAATTGTTTTGGTTTGTAATCATCAAAAAGGGGGAGTTTGTTAGATAAATGTTTTTATCATGATTTTGATGATTTTGTTAAAATGGTTTTTAAACCAAAACAATGTACCTAAATGTTGTCTAAATACTTCCGATCGATTTAAAATGTTTTACTATTTTTCGAGTATTTTTTAGAGTTTATTTTCGATAAAAATTGGACAACATTTACTCTCAAGGTCGACACGGTCGCCCTATAGGCAACCCGCACCTAAAGAGTACGTTTGAAACAGAAAATGAACCTGAGGTGAAATTGGACAGGTCGACCGGTCACCCAGAGGGTTGACCGGTGCCGTCGACCGGTCGACACCCCTGTCGACCGGTACACAAGCTTGGCTCTCTTACAGAAACTTCAGACCTTGCATTTTGCTTTAGGGGGACCGGTTGAGACAAGGGTCGACCGGTCGAAGCCAATGTCGACCGTCGCCCCTGTTGTAATTTTCAATATGCTTTTCAAATCTTCTATCTCTGCACTACGACCGGTCGAACCCCATGTTTATCAAAAACTATCCATTGCGTTTTTGCATGACTTTTCCCTATTTTGTGGGATTGATTTCTAACAGCTATATTGATCATTTTAAATGGTTTCTTTTTGCAGAAAATCACTCCCCAAGAGGAGCCAATGTCCGGAAATAAAAGCCAAGTCCTCTCCTATAAATAGAGGCTTCATTCAAGCAACAAGATACAACACTCCATACAAGCAAAGAGCAAACAAAGCAAACACTTTCATATATCTTGTTGTATTAGTCTAATCACTTTCACTTGCACAAATTTGAGGTCTAGGCTTTCAATTCTTGATTACACTTGTACTCATATTGTTTCAATCATTATTGAGTTGTAATCTTGATTTTCGGTCATCATTCAACACAAGACATCCTTGTGAGTATTCTTGTGGTAAGAATACACTTGGGTGATCTAGGTGATAGGTGTTTGAAGGTTGTGGTAATCTTCAAAGGTGTTGTAAGAGGGTTGTGGTAATCCTCAAGGTGTTGTAAGAGGGTTGTGGTAATCCTCAAGGTGGTGAAAGAGGGTTGTGGTAATCCTCAAGGTGTTGTATTAATTTTTGGTAAATTAATAAAATCTTTTTTTCTTTTTGAAATCCATCCCGGATATACTGGGGTGGTATTAGATTAGGCCCTAGGTGGGTTGAACTACTATAAATCGACGTGTGCTATTTACTTTCCGCATTTAGCATTTCATCTTTGATTGAGTTTTTCAAAAAGGGCAAAATCTGAAAACCGGGATAATCTATTCACCCCCCCTCTAGATTATTGTAGCCACTTGGACTTACATTTTCTTTCCTCTTCATTCATGTATTTGTTGAATACAGGATATGGGCATTCAATGGCATAGTGACCGGTTGCCTGCGGTTCCCAAAGATAGATTTCCAACTTTTTGATCAGCTTCTTTCCATCCTTGATTGTCTCGCTCTTTGATATTCAATTTTTCATGCTCTGCTCTCTTGGGTGTTCTTTCTTCCTTGACTTGGAGGAGCCGAGTGTCTTCCGGAGGATTCACCTTTGCTTCTTTTGTAATTCTTATTGAAGAACTTGTTAAACCTTTTAACCATCAGGTGCAATTTCCTCTTGGTCAATGACTTCTTTGACCTCAACTCTCTTGCCATCCTTAACAATTAGAGCAATTTTTTTGGGCACAAACTGTTTCCTCTTGTCTTTTCTTCTCATTTCCAAATTGTAGGCTTTGAGATCCGAGAATAGCTCATGGTTGGATGTCTTCGATAGGTCCATGGAATGTCTCATGGCCATGACTTTCATATCCCACTCGGTTGGGAGACTTCTTAGAATCTTCATACACATTTCCTTCTGTATATTCCTTTCCAAGTGCATAGGTAGCTTCTTTGGTAATTTACGTGAACCGAGCATCCACTGATCAAAGGTTTCTCCTGCAAGCATCTTAAAGTTTTCAAATTTTTGTACAACAACGAGATAGTTTATTTTCTTTGATTTGCTCGAGCCTTCGCAAATTAAGGTTAGCTTGTCCTAGATTTCTTTTGCCGTTTTACATGATTTAACTTTGTTGAACATGGTTTTGTCCAAAGTTTTGTAAAGAATGTCCTTGGCCACATTGTCCAAGTTATATCTTTTCCTGTCATCATTTGTCCATTCAACTCTTGGTTTTTCAACCATCGCTGTCCGGGAGCAAAGATCCTCTTCTCCTTCACCGCAGCAGCTCTTCTTTGCAAAATGTTTCACTTTAAGATTTGGAGTGGCCCATCTTCTATCACTAT
Organism: Rehmannia glutinosa; assembly: GCA_016081115.2. Taxonomy (NCBI): domain Eukaryota; kingdom Viridiplantae; phylum Streptophyta; class Magnoliopsida; order Lamiales; family Orobanchaceae; genus Rehmannia; species Rehmannia glutinosa. The sequence goes on along the minus strand of CM071927.1, from coordinate 72,719,499 downwards.
CCACATCTCATCGTGTAATCTTTGATAGATGAGCACTCGCATACGAATTTCCCAATCAAAAATTCTTCAATTGTGAACATAGGGATGCGTGCAAATTTGCTTCCATGATAATAACTTTCTTTGAATAAAAAAGGTTTTGAAAGATTAAGTACTAAAACAAGCTTTGAAAAATTTGGAGATCTAGTTCAAGAACTGGTCACGGAAGGCTCAATGAACCAACCGCTCGATACCACTTGTAGGTCCCAAGGGGTGTGAGTGTAAGGTTTAGAAGGAGGGGTTGAATAAAGCTTACCAACTTTTCGATTTAGTCCTTTTTAAAATGTTCGAGTTAATACTTCACAAATGAGTCCTTGATGGACAACTAAGTTAGTTAATCAAGAGTTAGTCACTCAACAGACTCGACCGAGCTTTGATAGAATAACTCACTTTGTTTTGACTAAAGACTTAACTCGACCGTGATATGTTTTCAGCGGAAGACTTAACATCCTTGAATTTGGTTAAGTTTGTTTTAATATTTGGTTTTAGCACTTGGTTGATTATCAATTGGATTGCAAATTTATCAGCAGATATAAAAGTAATATGCAGAAATTAAAGTATCTTGAAATGTAAATGACACAATAAGTTTTTATAGAGGTTCAAAGATGGGGTAATTCTTCTAATCCTCTCTTCTCCAACTCCTGGAGGAATCCACTAAGTATTGATCAATATACGAGTGGTTAACAGTCCCGATACAAGTCTTGATCACACAAATGACTTGATCCTTTGAGACTCGATCCGAGATGCATTGGTCACACAAACCAGCTTCTCGTGCGACTCGGCCTTCTTCACAGGGCGGCTGCGCTTTGCTACTCTGACCCACTTGCTCAAGCTTCTTGGATTTGATCACGAAGCCCTCCAAAACTTGAGACCGGTTCGACCTTGGACCTTCCTACAATCCTCCGTGGAATGTAGACCCCTTGATTCTTCAAATGTTTCCTCTTCAACCGATAGAAGTTGTCTTTCCTTCACAGTGAGTGTTGGAATGATTTCCTTCGTAATTAGGCTTGAGGATTGAATTTGAATGACTTGAGAATATTTTTGGTTACAAATTCGAATGTTAGCTTGAATGTTCGTGGTTCTGTAACCTTCTCTCAGAGTGATTCCTCACCCTTTTATAGTGATCTTTCAAAAAATTTGCCCGTTGAAGAGATAGGCTTATTTTTAAAAGACACTTGTGGTCGCTTGGCTTGTCTTGTTGCAAATCCTTGGAATTGCCACTTCCTCGTATGAATAATTCTTCACTTTTCGAGTTCTCGACACAGTGCAAAAAGGCTTCCCATTGGTTTATTCCTCTTGCACGCTTATGGGATCGAGCACTTCAAGAAAGGCGATATGGAGGTATTACTTGTTTAAGTAATTCTCTTGACTGTGCAACGGATCTTTTTCGATTATCTCGTCTTGACCGCATTTTCTTAACTTCCCAGTTGACTTGAGTCGAAATTCCAATCATTGGATGACTCTTCTCATTTCAACTTGAGACTTGGCTGTCTTGAGTTGACTTGATCGATTCTTCACCCACCAGATCTCACCGCACCTTCATCGAGTTCCCTGTCTTCTCTTTCTTGCCACACTCACCGCCTTGCAAATGAGTCTTCCTTCTAGTCTCTAGTTGTCTTCTTGCATGTTCATGCATAGCCGACTTGACTTTCACCTCGACCAACCCTATCTATTAAAATGCAATTTACAACAGAAAAATGGGGTGCCAACTTTCTATTCTAAGTTTTACATGGCATTCATCAAAATCTAAAAATTAATTTCCCAACAGGAATCACACTTATACTAATGTTTAGACTATATAAATATGTAATTTAATGTAATTTTGTATTATATAATTAATAATTTATGACATAAAAAACTTATTACTTAATAATAATCAGTGCATTAAAAATTATCAATGTTCCATTTTATAAGCTATATAATATTTAATTAATATTTATAAATTATTTTTCGATAATTTCTAGATTACCTAAATAATATAAAAATTATTAAAATGAAGTATTATTCGGCAAGTATTATACGGATAATAATAATATGTGTATTAAACATTGTACTTCAAAAGCACGAAGCGATACGTGGTGCTTCAAGATGTGTACGAAAAAAAGAAATACTTTTTAACTATTCCTACGTCATTTAATATAATACAGGTATAATACGCATTTTAAACGATCTTTTTTTTAGGCATCACTCCAAGTTATAGTTTCTGATAAAGTCCAAGTTTTCTTCTCTCCAAGTGGGAATTCTTCTAAGTCTTCTTCTCCTTGAGCTGGAAATCTTCTACTGGAAACTTGCCTGCACACACGCAAACGTTAGGGGGTCCTTGGGGGTTGCCTAGGGAAGCTCCTCCGATGCTCAAGTCAGCAAGGTGAACGAGAGAGAGTATAAGACAATAACTGAATACTGAATATGATTAAATGAGTTTATGAGATAATATAGGAAATTCACTTACAAATGAAGAGGAGAGACCTTGGTATACCTGGATGATAGGCCTTGTGGGTCGTGTAGGAGAAAGTGGCATGTGGGCCACTCCCTGATTCATTTGGGCCGGGTTATTCCATCTATAGCACATTGATTATTGGACAATTAATAATAATATTCTAATATATAAATTGGATTATATATTAAATATTAAATAACACTTTTACCCTAATCATAAACCATCAATATAGACTACAAGAAAATTTCAGTTTACCGACATAATTTACCGGCAGAAATGGTTTTGTCACTAAATTTTACAGTTACCTACAGAATACCGACAGAATAAAAAAAATTATATTTCCCCAAATTATACCGACAAATTACCGATAGATCACCGATAATTTTTAAATTTACCGACAGAAGTACTCTAGGTATTTTACCAATAGTTTTAGATTCGGTAGGTAAATATTTACCTGCAGTGATGGTACCTACATTGATTGTACATACACTTTACAATTATCTTAAAATTTACCTACAGATTATTCTGTAGGTAAACTGATTTTTTTTGTAGTGATATATCATTTTTGCATTGTCATCTCTTCGACACGTATTATGTTGTCTCAACAACAAAATATAGAATGTCCCGGACTCATATATATTTCCAAGATAGAAATTGGATTTTGGCTAAGTTAACTCTGCACGCTGCCTAGTAAAATTGTAAAAGAACTCTTCAATGAATAGGCCCGGGTTCGAATCTCTGCGATGACAAGGCCGAATTTTTAATTAAAAAAGAATATTTTTTTGATTAATTCATTTTATATGCCGATGCATGTACTTGCTTGAATTAATCAGTTTATGTTGGGATCAGCATTTTCGGGTGTGATTGGTTGTGAGAAATTTTTCAAAATTTTCATTTTTGAGAGAATTTTTTTTATAGAGTGTGATTGTTTGTGAAATAAGTGAGTTTTTTTTAAAAAAGAAAATCTCATTTATTTTTAAAGTTAACTCATTTGTCTCTTTCATTTTCACACTTCCCAATACCCAACTATACTATTTATTTCTCCCTCCTCTTATTCATATAAATAATTTTGGTAATTTCTTTAATTTATCACAATTTTATTATTTTCTTTTAATCTTGATAACAAAAGGTATAAAATGAGATCCATATTGCTTATTTTTGGTTCAATTTTTATTTTTTATTCAATTTTCTTACATTATGTTTTACATTATTATTTCCACAAAAAATTCCACAAACAATCAATATCTCTAAAAGATTTTTCATGACATCAACACAATTATTATTTTTTATCTATCCATTCTATTTTCACTTTCAAAAAAAATTTCACCACTATTCACGGAATAACCAGGGGGCTTAGCCCACCTGGCCACCACAAGCAATTGTGGGGTAGAGGTCAGGGGTTCAAATCCCTACTCAATCAAATTGCTCCCCGGGGCATATGCGAGCTGGTGAAGATTTGGTGGGAACTCATACTGAATAGCATCCGTATGGGTTCGATTCGGGGAGAGATTATTATTATTAGATTGGGGGGTCGAACATAATTGCTCTCTTTACCTGGGAGGATCTGGTTGTACATCTGCAGACCCTATCAGAACACTGGCCAGTACGTGCACATCCCACGGTTTACCTTGGCAGCAACAATGAGGGGCCGGAGTTGTTGCCCTCAGGCATAGTCAAAGGGGAGATTATTATTATTAGATTGGGGTCGAACATAATTGCTCTCTTTACCTTTCTTTGTTGTACATCTGCCGGACCTGTCGACACACGGCGAAGACGTGCACATCCCACGGTTTACCTTGGCGGCAATGAGGGGAGTTGTTGCCCTCAGCGTATAGTCGGGCGCGCAGTTCTCTAAGGCTTTAGTTATCAAAAAAAATAAAAATGGACGGAACTAAATCACAACCTTCTATTTTTCTTTTTATGCACAGGTTAATCACAGGCGCACACACACGCACATAAATGAAATATATATAATTTTCAATATTATTATTTTAAACATACGTAGACGTCATACATAAATTCAATTGGAGCTAACAGTGCCATGCATACCACAAATTTGTTCCTGTCATTGCCGACTATAATAATTACCCGACGGACGAACTAGAATTCTTGGTGTCATTTAAGAGCCCTTTTTTAATATTAAATTATTAATTAATCATCAAGTGGATTAATTAAAAATTAAAAACAATAAAAATATAAAGTGGATGAAATAATTTCATAATTTGTTCATTTTTATTACTTTATTGGAAAAACAGTAGTGTGAATTAAAATTTCTTGTAATTTCATTGGTTAATGACTTATATATTAAAAACATTACAGTGAAAAAATTAATTTAATTAAAAATAAACAAACATATATATATATATATATATGATATATTCATCATAGTTGATACTGTAAATAGGAATATATATTAATAGTTAAAAATATGATTTACTTTAGTATGGTTTTTATATGTATTGTATGTACTTATATTAGTTTTTACATTGTATGAAAATGACTGTATATACATTTTTGTATTATTTAAGTTATCACTGTGACCCATTATATATACACATAAATCTTTAATCAAAATTAATATTTTTGTAAATTAATAGAAATTTGTTTCTTAATTGTATATTCAAGTAATATTTATAAAAAAAATTTATATAATATTTAGGTTTGAATAAACAGGAGTGTTAAGAATATTTGTTAAGAATATTTATATGTATTGTATGTACTTATATTAGTTTGAATATTTTGTATCGCTAACCCGTTGTATGGGTGTTGACCAGAGTTCGAACCATGTATCTTTCAGTTTCTTTGAAATTTATCCTCTCTACTCCAAGCTTATTAAAAAAAGAATATTTGTTAAGATTGGATATTATTCATATATCAACTATCAAATAATATATGTATAACACGTGTATTGAATATTTTATCTCAAAAGTGTGAACACTATTTGTTAAATTCCAAATATGCATGAAAACTAAAAATAAAAATCACTCATACGTACATATGTTATATGTATAGAGTATAGTAGCTATAAACTTTTACTAATAAAATCATTTAATGCGGACGATTTTTTCCTAGTATAGGTTGATTTGACAACTTTTCTTTTCTTCTTTAATTGAAGGGGGAACAAAATATGAATTAGGTTGGCATAAGGTGGGAGAATAATGAAATATCAAGATTAGTAGTCGTTTTGGTCACAAATTAACGAGTCAATTTTACAAATTGGTCCATATATATAAATGAGAGAGCGTTGCAACGTTGAACGGCCGTAGTGATTCATGATTGATCGCTCGGTCTATCTATCTAGTCATTTGGATTGCCTATTTTGGATTTTTTATTCTCCTTTTAGAATTTGGACTTTCCAACTTGTATAGGATTTGAGGGCTTTGTTATAATTAAATAGGAGTCCTTGGAGCCCTTTAGACTATATTTGGCTAGCACTTTAAAAGTATCCTAGCATCTACATCATACACTTTTATAAATCTTTAATTTTGGACTTGATTTTTCTCGGCAAATTGTTCAACTTATTTTTTCCGGAGAATTATTATAGTTATAACCGAGTACAGTTTTTCTACTACTTTATTTTGTTTGATTTTCAATTGCAACTGAATAGCAGTTTAATTTTTGACTTAAACACTTCTAACATTTTGACTAGCATTTTTTGTTCTTGAGATATTTGCTGTTTTTCCATTTGAATTATGTTGATGATGTGATTTGCACAACAAGAATTAATTATCCTTTTAATAGCTGGAAAATAAAAATGGATGAGAAGAAGATGTATTTATATTAATGACTGAGCAGGACACCTAGTCAGTTGTCTGCTGACAGAATATCAATTACATAGTTATTTATATAGTTTTTTTTATGTTGTCTTTTTCCTCATAAATGAGTTATATTTATACTATTACATTGAGCGGGGCAACAATAATTATATTTATAATTCTAGTGGGACACTTGTCACTCCCAAATTCTGCATGACCTGCATGGATGTCAAGTATTTAATAAGACTTTATGTGTTGTTCTTATACGGGCTGCCAAGTGGCAAGTTTGTCGGCCACTGGACTTCATCTCGGTCATTGTTGATTTTTCTGGGTAGAGCTTGTCCAAGTCATTCAGTGGATTTCTTCTCGGTCTGACCCGGGTTGAATTGGAACTTCTTCTCGGCATATATGTTATAGTCGATCCACGTGTGTGAGTCCATAATGCCATGTGTGCATGGCATGCATGCGTCTATGCAGCTCTGCTCGAGCATCATCAATGGCCCCCAAGTTCAAGACCGAGAATGGGATGCGATGAGGTGGGCCGGAACTTGCAAGAAAGAGAGTTCGAGTGGAGCTGAGAGATTGACAACTGTTGCGGTAATTTGATGTTTGACAGGCGTGATTAGATTGCAGTGGCTCAATTCCGAAGCGACACGTCTTTTCATCTCTCTGCAATATAAATAGGGTCCTTAGGCGATTTTTCATTCACTTTTACCACAATTATTTACTGTTTTACTAAGAGAAAAGCACCGAGTTGAGGCTATAGACGCTTCTGAGCAAAAGTTCTTCTCGGATCTTTCTAGGTAATCTTCTTCTTTCCTTCAATCTCTCAATCATGTATGTTTCTCAATCCAATAGCGAAAATAGGAACCATAGTATAGAAATCCCTGTAGAAGATCCCCCTACCTGTAAGTCCAAGCGGCTACGATAATCTAGAGGAGGGGTGAATAGATTATCTCCATCTTTTTGATTACGCCCTCTTTTTCAAACCGAATGCTCAAAGACAATAATAAAGGTGCGGAATGTAAACAACACACGTTGATTTAAAGAGGTTCAACCCACCTAGGGCCTAATCCTCTACCACCCCATATCCGGATGGATTTCAAAAAGAGAAAAAGATTTTATTAATTTACCAAAAATTAATACAACACCAACTTACAACAACACCTTGAAGAGCACCACACTCTTCTTCAACACCACCTTTGAGATTACCACAATCTCTTCTTGAAGATTACCACAATCTCCAACGGCACCTTGTGAAGACTACCACAATCTTCAACCTTGAAGAATACTAAATTCTTCAACACCTCAACAAGAAGATTAACACAATCTTCTCACACCTAACACCTAGATCACTCAAGTGTGTTCTTACCACAAGAACACTCACAAGGATATCTTGTGTTGAATGATAACCCAAATTCAAGATTACAACTCGATAATTGATAATACAATAGAGTGCAAGTGTAATCAAGAAAATCCTAGACCTCAAGAATGTGAAAGTGAATAGCTAGGCAAATTACAACAAGAAATAAGACAATGTAAGAACAAGTGTATTCTTGAGTGTATCTTGTTGTGTTGTAGTTTTCTCTCTTGTTATGTTGCTTCAATTTTTCCTCTATTTATAGAAGATGTCATGTACATGATAGGCTCCTCTTGGGGACATGAATTCTGTAAAAAAAAACCAAGACAATTGAAGAAAAGAGCTGTTAGAAATCCATCCCACAAATTAAGGGAAAGTTGTCTCATTGTCAAACGGTCGAATTTTTGCTGTCAAATAGAGATGACCGGTCGCGCACAAATAAGATTAGAAAAGAATGCAACAAAATTTACACGGGGTGACCGGTCGCCCTAGGGTGCGACCGGTCGCCATCCACCACTTCACGACTGACCGGTCACCCCGACCAATTTTTAGAGTCCAAGTTTCGTTCGCAAAACTTGTTCCCGTGTGCATCGTCGCTCTTTAATCGACCGGTCGACCTCCTAAATGACATGTTGTCCGATTTTTGTCGAAAATAAACCTCAAAAAATACTCCAAAAAATTCGTAAAAATATTTTAAACCGATCGGGAGTATTTAGGAAAACATTAGAAATATAGTTTTGATGAAATAACACATTAACACAAAACCATCAAAAGTGTTATCCGATATAAACTCCAATAAATACTCCAAAAATAGTAAAAACATTTTAGACCGATCGGGAGTATTAGGACAACATTTAGAAACATAGTTTCAATGTAAAAACCCATTGACACAAAATCATTAAATGTGTTATCCAATTTTGTCGAAAATAAACTTGAGGAAATACTCCGGAAATTATTAAAACCATTTTAAATCATTTAGGAGTATTTGGACAACCTTTAAAAGTATTGTTTTGGTATAAAAACACAATCATAAAAAACATGATAAAACCATTTATCAAACAATCTCCCCCTTTTTGATGATTACAAACTAAAACAATTTTAACGAGGTCGATTTTGAAAACAAAGCAATTTTACCGGTTAAAAAGAAATATCCATTGAGAGCGACAACATTCCGCGCAATATAAATACAAGGATGGGAGTAGAGATATTCAAACACATATAGCAAATGCTCCCCCTATCAACATGCACAATAAGAGTAATATAGAAGCAACTTCAACATAAGCTAAAATCTTAGCTTTTCGATATTGACCTTAAGTATCAAAAACTTAAAAGCTCCCCCTATCAAAGAGACATCATTAGAACCGTATATAAGTCCATACTACAACCAATGGACCATGATTCATACATAACCATAATGCACCAAGTGGACTAAATATGATCCACAACTTACGGCTATATGAAGCCATAGCTTATAGCTTCTTTTCGTTAAGCTTTATCCGAGCTTCTTTGAGCTAAAGAGCTTATAACCTGTTTCTCCCCCTTTGGAATCATCAAAAAGAATGTTAGCATGATAAATACATCATATATTCATATCAAAGTGCGCAACTAAACCGATGTATCGAGCTATTTTGAACAGTGAAGCTTTTAAACCAAATAGGAGAGAAGAGTCGAATTATACGACTTGTAGAAGCTTATGAAGTATCATTTGATAAGCAAAACATGATCTCTATAAATATATAAGACTTTTGGAATCGAGAGAATCATGTAGATGATGAATTTTCCATTGAAATATTTTATCGAACACTTGGCGGGCGTCAAAATTAGAAAATGATATATATAGCCCTTGTAAATGTAATCATGCCAAGTTTTTCATCACCAAATGCAATTTAGCAAATATCATTCATAAAAAATCAATAAGCTCATCACAAAAATATATGAATTGCATCAAGAAAAATATATATAAGCCACAAACCCAAGGGTTCAACCCAATTGAGCTAAAGAGAGTGAAATTCTTACCATTCGATCGGTAAAGATGAGCATAGATGATGATAACCGAGCTAGGTAGTCCCCAAACTATATAATTCATGCATCAAAACTCATTTGAAGTGAATTGTGTGTGAAATTCGCAAAAGGGACGGAAAATGAACCAAAAAGCCAAAAATGCTAAGTCTGGAAAACAGAACCATTTTGAACCCAAAAAAAACTTTAGGGTGACCGGTCCAGGGCATGGGCGACCGGTCGAGCTGGTGGGCGACCGGTCGGCCCCTGCCCTGGCAGCCCACTGTTTTGGTTCTGTTTGAAAAATCCGATATTTGATCCAAAAATCCGATTTTTCGCCCCTAAGTTTTAAAAACGTGCAAAATGCAAACGTAGACCTCATTCAATATACATTATGTCATAATCAAACTCGAAATGAGGTAAAATACTCAGCGGTAAATGAACAAATGTCCGCGAGTTAACTTTGAGACGGGATTTAAACACATCTCAAGTTTTTGTTAAAAACGCAATCCCTTAGAAAGTTTTTCGAATCTCAATATGTTTAGTTCGATTATGACGAACTATATTTTAAATAATTTTCACCGGACTTGTTATCCCAAAAAGTAAGAACATTTTAAGGCTTTGGATGAACAAGTCATAAGAGGAAGTGCCTTTCAAATATTTGAAAATTTCTTTTATCGGCACTTTAATGAGATTCGTTGGGATAGTTTTTAAAGTTGAGCATATAGACATAAGGCATATGGAATGTCGAGTCTATAGAAATAATACAAGAAAACATACCTCGAATTTGTTTGTCGTCCGATATGCCTTTCTCAACCTTTGTCAATCTTTAGCCATAGAGGTTGAGATAGTTCTTCTTTCTTCAATGCTTAACTCCTTCAAGAGTTCTTTTGAAATATAACTATCTTCTTGGCATTGAGTAATTTGAATTCCAATGATCAAATTTGAGCTTCCCTCATCATGACCATCTTAGGTTCACCTTGCATTGACTAGGAAAAATATCTTGCACAAATATTTATTAGTAGCACCATAAATATTATCAACATAAATTTGCACAAGTAAACAACCTTGCCCTTTTTCAAAACAAGAAGTGTAGTATCAACTTCACCTTTTGTAAAATCATTTTGCAAAAATAGCTAAGTCTATCAACCGTACAAGGCCTTTTATAAAAATCATTTGGCCTAATATTTTAAACACCGATAGACTTATATTTGAATAAAACCATTTAGAAAGTTGGATTTAACATCCATTTGGTAAAGCTTGAAATTTTCTTAAAACAAGAATGGGCAAGTAAAATGCAAATAGCTACTAAATGTGCTATGAGTGCAAAATGTTACATCAAAACTAATTACCTTCTTCTTGAAAATACCATCAAGCTACTATCCTCGCCTTAGTTCGACCAATGTTGCCTTCGTCATCGAGTTTGTTCCGGAATACCCTTTTTGTCTTCTTCATCACTATTATCATAGGGCATCCAATTGATCTAAGGTGTTCATAATAGAACATTTACATCATATTTTGAGGTAACTAATATTTGGAGTACTTCATTTCTCATCTACACAACTTAACAAACTCATTTCCTAAGACGCTTATATAAGCAAGAAAAAATAGCCCAAGTGTAAAAACATGCCTCAATCAACAATCACAAAAATATCTTGCATAAGAGCATAGTAGAAATAGACACTATATATGTAGACCATGAAGCAAGAAACACATACTATGTATTTAGAAGGTCATCAAGAGTCTAATAAATCATGCAAGTTCAAATAAGCTTAAGAAGGCTACAAAGGTCTCTTTTGAAATTTGAAAATCCGATAGCATATAGTAGAGACCTCATTTAAAAGAAGTATTTGAACAAGAGTTGTCAAAGCAAATATGTGCAATCAAATATCGAAAGTGCCTTTCAAAGAATCTAAAAATCCTCTTAATGCCACTTGTATGAAATACTATGAAAAACAAGCACTTAGGCACATAGCAATACATATATCGAGTCTATAAGAGTAAGAATAACCCAAGTAAACGTGCCGATAATTAATGCCTTTCTTGACAAACAATGATGTAAATGGCTATTTGTGAAAATATGTAAATCCTACACAATTCTTAAAACCAATCTAGCACAAATCATAATGATAAAAGCGTAGGCTAATAGATATCACAAGTAAGCTCATGCCATAAAAAATCCATAAGAGATGATAACACACTTTAGTCTACAAAAATGCACAAGAGTTTTAAAAAACATCATATAAGGTCTTCTTTTTCCAAAATATTTTAAAAGCACAAATATATTGACGACCTTAATTAAAAAATAAATACTTGAAAACTCATTTTGCAATTAAGACACAAATAGAAGCATGCATAATAACAAAATAAAATGCATATTTAACTAGGGAGATACGGGTTACCAATTTCGCCATTTCCATGGGTTGTGCCGTTCCCATTGTTGATGATATCTTCCCTTTGAGAAGTCACTTTGATGATGGCTCCTTTGATTACTCCATTTCCAAGATTTTTGTCCTTCCCATTGTTGATAGTCTCTTCTTCTTTGAAAATCATCTTGTTGATGATGTCTTTACCATTTTCAAGGATTGTGTTCTTCCCATTTTTGATTATATCCTCTTCTTGGAAATTGGCTTTGTTGAAAATGTTTTCTCCTTCTTTGATCAAATGACGCGGTCATTTGATGTCTTCTTGGCGGTATGAATTTTCTCCGATTATTATTTCCCTGGGTACCTATCAAGAATTTATTTTGTGGTACCCTCAAGTGTTTGGGTCCTTTGGGATTAGTCTTGAGACTTTTAGGTCTCCAACTATAATTAGAGCTATTTCTAGCCCGACAAGTATTTACCGTATGACCCTTTTTACCGCAATAATAGCATGTAATAATTCTAGGAGCATAATGACCAACGTGCTTAGAGACTTCATTCCTTTTCATGTGATTGACACCCTTAGGCTTATGATCAAGTTCTAGTTTCGAATTATCATAACAATCAACAATATTGGTCATTCTATCGGTACTCAAGTTGGATTTAGATAAATCATTTTTCAAGCAATTTATATCCTCAACAAGAGTACTATTTTGTTTCACAAGGTTTCTAACCTTGTCAAGAGTGATGGTGTGAGCACATGATAGTGATTCATAGGAAGTAAATAAACTATCCTTATCATTCTTTAAAACAATGAATTCCTTTTTCAAATATTTGTATTTAACAAGTAAGTTTTGGAATTCATCTTGTAGTTCATCAAAATCATTTTGCAAATCACTATAATCATTATCATAGGAAGTAGAGGGTTTAGAACTTACCTCGTTTTCTTCTTCGATGCCTATGAGGCATTGTTCAACTTCTTTATCATGGGAGGTTGTAGGAGGCTCATCCCATGTTGTTGGATTTGATGTTGTATCCATTTGTGAAGTAGATGCTTTTGAGTTGCTCCTTTCATTTGCATACACTTCATAGATGGCTTCTAATTTTTGCCATACTTCATGTGCCGATCGAATACCTACAACATGATCAAATTCCAAAGTAGTAAGTGAACAATACAAAATACTAAGAGCTTTACCATTTAAGGAGATGATTCTCTTCTCTTCATCATTGAGCTCTTTGAAGCCTTTAGAGGTGTGTGTTGTATTCTTCATCGGAATGGATTCTCCATTTATGACGGTGTTCCAAATATCAAACCCGCAACCTTGTAAATAATATTCCATTCTTTCTTTCCAAAATGTAAAATATTTGGAATCAAACCGAGGTGGCTTGGTGGTGGAGGTGCCGGAAAGATGAGCTTCGTTCGTAGCCGACGATCGTTCCTCTTCACTCGCGATGTGAAACGAGCTTGCCAAAGAGTTTGGCTCTGATACCACTTGTAAGTCTAAGCGGCTACGATAATCTAGAGGGGGGGTGAATAAATTATCTCCATCTTTTCGATTACGCCCTCTTTTTCAAACCGAATGCTCAAAGACAATAATAAAGGTGCAGAATGTAAACAACACACGTTGATTTAAAGAGGTTCAACCCACCTAGGGCCTAATCCTCTACCACCCCAGTATATCCGGGATGGATTTCAAAAAGAGAAAAAGATTTTATTAATATACCAAAAATTAATACAACACCAACTTACAACAACACCTTGAAGAGAACCACACTCTTCTTCAACACCACCTTTGAGATTACCACAATCTCTTCTTGAAGATTACCACAATCTCCAACGGCACCTTGTGAAGATTACCACAATCTTCAACCTTGAAGAATACCAAATTCTTCAACACCTCAACAAGAAGATTACCACAATCTTCTCACACCTAACACCTAGATCACTCAAGTGTGTTCTTACCACAAGAACACTCACAAGGATATCTTGTGTTGAATGATAACCCAAATTCAAGATTACAACTCGATAATTTATAATACAATAGAGTGCAAGTGTAATCAAGAAAAGCCTAGACCTCAAGAATGTGAAAGTGAATAGCTAGGCAAATTACAACAACAAATAAGACAATGTAAGAACAAGTGTATTCTTGAGTGTATCTTGTTGTGTTGTAGTTTTCTCTCTTGTTATGTTGCTTCAATTCTTCCTCTATTTATAGAAGATGTCATGTACATGATAGGCTTCTCTTGGGGACATGAATTCTGTAAAAAATACTAAGACAATTGAAGAAAAAAGCTGTTAGAAATCCATCCCACAAATTAAAGGAAAGTTGTCTGCTGTCAAACGGTCAGATTTTTGCTGTCAAATAGAGATGAGCGGCACAAGACAAATAAGATTAGAAATGAACGCGGCAAAATTTGCACAGGGTGACCGGTCTAAGGGGGGTCGACCTAGGGTGCGACCGGTTGCCCTCCACGGTGACCGGTCACCCTGACCAATTTTTAGGAGTCTGAAGTTTCTGTTTTGCGAAACTGGTTCCCAGGTATCGGTCGCCTCATTGGTCGACCGGTCGACCTCCTAAATGACATGTTGTCCGATTTGTGTCGAAAATAAACCTCAAGTAATACTCCAAAAAATTCGTAAAAATATTTTAAACCGATCGGGAGTATTTAGGACAATATTAGAAATATAGTTTTGATGAAATAACACATTAACACAAAATCATCAAAAGTGTTGTCCGATATAAACTACAATAAATACTCCGAAAAATAGTAAAAACATTTTAGACCAATCGGGAGTATTAGGACAACATTTAGAAACATAGTTTCAATGTAAAAACCCATTGACACAAAATCATTAAATGTGTTATCCAATTTTGTCGAAAATAAACTTGAGGAAATACTCCGGAAATTATTAAAACCATTTTAAATCATTTAGGAGTATTTAGACAACCTTTAAAAGTATTGTTTTGGTATAAAAACAAAATCATCAAAATCGTGATAAAACCATTTATCAAACACTACCGACATAGAAGTGTCTCAAGAAGGATACATGAGTGTAGTGGAGCTCTCTGATTTGAATAGGGACACATAAGTCTTGTCTCCGGTCCCCCTTAGGGTTATACGCGGAGGGAGGGTGTTTGTTCCCAGAGATTTGCCTATGGGATTTGGTGGATTGGCTGGGCCGAGTTAGGGCAGAGACCAAGATGTCAGGCCCTCGACCTTTGGTTGGGGAAGATAAGGGCCCCCGTTCCCAGGATAGAGACCTCCAAAGAACACAGGGAGGGAAGTGATGGATACTGAGATGTCAATGATCCCCAACACGTTGTTTCAATCTGAGTTGGATGCATATAAGTTTCGATTTTTAATTCCCAACACCGTAAATTTTTATATTCCCGATGCTGATGAGGTACTGGAACATCCCATGTAGGGTGCATCGCCATACATTACATGAGCCTTTACTTGAGGCTCAGATTTCCCCTGCCGCGATTGATAACAAAATGGTTTTTGAGATGTGGAATTCCCATTGGGCAGGTCCACCCCCTCTCATGGGGGTAAGCTAATACGGCTTCTCGTCCTATTCTACCAACTGAATTATTCCTTTGGAGGGCCTCACCGACCAGACTCGCGGGGAGGCCGTCTAGATGGTATTGTATGCTGACTAGGCTGGGCTACCTTGATAATATAGTCGAAGGCCTTCCACAATCTTTGAAGGATTGGAAGGACAAATCATTTTATATCAGTGGGGACTAGATAAGCCCAGAAAGTGGTGACAAACATAATATGTTCCTCGCCCCGACAATAAATTTTACATTTTCTTAGAGTAAATTTCTTTCTCAGTTTATTTTTCTATGTCGTATTCTAATCGCTCATTATCTGTTTCATGTTTAGAGAACTGCCCTTCCCGTGAGAGACTTTCTGTCAAATTTTTAGAAAGGCACGAGAAGATAAAAAGATTCCCAAAGGAGAGCCGCAATATAGACATCCTAACTGTCGAGCAGAATTTGGTCAACGATGGTCTGCGCACAAGTCGGCATGCCGAACTGAGTGCTGAAACAAGGACTTCCAGTAAGATATGCTTAAGTTATGTCATGTCATATCCTGCATTTGAAAAGTTTCCAAGTGTTGTAATCACTTTGTTTCCGAATAGATCCTCCTCAAGAGGTCAAGATGTCTGACCGTCTGAATCGAGCACAACAGATGGTTGTTGGCGCGAGGAAAAAATGACCCCGAGTAGTGAAAAGAAGTGCAACCTGGGAAGAGAAAAACTGGTCCCCGGGTGAGAAAGACTATGAGAAAATGAAAACCTTCGGAGTGGATATATCAAGGGTCAAAGTGCCTCCGATCGAGATCACTGGTGTCTCTCCACCGGGCACTGTAATTAACATTTCTACTCGGACCTTCTCTGATGATTTGGGGGCCGAGGCACATTTCATACCACCCAACGCCAATTATGGAAAGCCATGCGACTTGATTGCAGGAAGGAGCCAAAATGGTTCATCGACTACACTCGATGTGCCACCCAACACAAGAATTAATCGCGACCTTTCTCGAGGCCAGATGAGTAGCCAAGGATGTTCTAGCTTGGGCCAAGACTACAAGGATCGAGGAGTTTGCCAAAGGCATAAGCATGGAGGAGAAGATTAAATACTGTATGAGAATGTCTGCTTAGGTTATCGAGATGATGGTGCACGTCGTGGGTGATGGATGGGATATGACTGAACGCCATAACCAGCTCCGAGAAGTCCACACGGTTTGCCAAGACATGGAGGCGTCTTTGAAAAAATAAGCAAAAAGGGCAAAGGAGAAAGCGACTGCGGTGTGCAAGGCCAATCAGGATGCTATATCAGCGAGGGAAGCTGCTGAGAAGGCGTAGGAAGTTCTAAGGGAGGAGTCCACCTACTAAAGGAATCGCTGGCTAAGCGCGACGAGGAATTGGCCAAGACAGTTGAAGAGGACAATAATACAGGTCGAGCCAAAGGAAGCGAAGTGGGCGTAAAGGCCTTCAAAGAGTCCAATGAGTGGGCATTCATATTTAATTGCGCTCACGCGGTCATCATAGAAGATATCTTGGCCGAGATGCGGAAAGGTAAGAACGTGAGACAGCTCGAGGATGACTTGAAGGGCTTTTAAAAAGAGATCGAGCTGAAGCGAGCCAAATTTGCCTCAACCGTCTCAGCCGCCGAGGAGGAAGGGCATGGCGATGATGGTGAAGAAGGGGACACCGAGGAAGTGGTCACGAGCGGGAATGTGCTTTAGGTTCTCTTTATGTTTTTGTCAATCGTTTTTTGTAATCGGCCATAGGCCAAGAAGTATGTACATTATTTTGGGAGTTAATGAAATATTTCTCTTCAAGTATTCATATTTTGTGTTTCTATTATGCCTTGATTGACTTTTCTCCATATTTCTGTAGTGTGCTCGATGCGAGGCCAAAACTTAGGCAATAGAAAACTATAATTTGTTCAGTGCTATACCAAATTTTACTGTTCTGGTGTACTTGGTGCTAGGCTAAAATTTATGCAATAGAAATCTAAGTAATTTGTTCGGTGCTAGGCCGAGAAAAAATATTTCATTGATAATATTTTTTCAAGTAAATTACATTCCACAGGTGATTGAATTTCTCTCCACTAAGATAATCCAACTCATATGCTCCGTTCTGCAAAGCTTTACTTACTTGATATGGACCTTCCCAAGTCGGCTTGAGTGTATTAGTATCAGTTCCTACAACTCTTTTTAAGACTAGATCACTGACCATGAACTTTGTTTCCTTGACTTCAGTGTTATAATATCGCTCGCTTGTTTGTTTGTATATCGGATTCTTCACCTCGGCGTGTGTCATTTCTCATCTATTAGATCAAATTCAGCTCGAATCGTTGTCTCATTTGCTTCCTCATTGAATTTTGCAACACGAAAAGTTGGGGCCCTGATCTCGATCGGGATGACTACTTTGGCCCTAAATGCCAAGGCGAAAGGGGTTTCTTTCGTGGCTGATTGGTGCATTGTTCTATAAAACCAAAGTACGCCAGGAATCTCCTCAGGCCAATTTCTTTTGGATTCCTCTAATCGGGTCTTCAGGGTGTATTTGATGATTTTATTTATCGCTTCAACCTGACTGTTGGATTGCGGATGATATGGTGTTGAGAAGTGATTTTTGATGTGGAAATTTTCGCAAAAAGTTCCAAGTTTTCTATTATCGAACTGCTTCCTATTGTCTGTAACTATCGAGTACAGGATCCCAAATTGACACAGTATTGACTTCAATAGAATCGATAATTTCTACTTGGATATTTTTGCTAGAGGCTCGACTTCTGCCCATTTTGTGAAATAGGTGACTGCCATGGCATATATCACCCCACTTTGCAAGTGGGGAGAGGGCTGATAAGGTCTATTCCCCACTTGGAAAATAGCTATGGACTGAAAACAAAAGTTAGTTTCTCGGGATGATATCTTACTTGGGGAGCAAATCTCTGACATTTCTCACACTTCTTGAATAGAGAGATGACATTTTGCTTGAGTGAAGGCCAGTAATATCCTTGTCTGATCAGTTTGTGAGCTAATAACTGGCCCCCGACATGATTCCCGCAAATACCTTCGTGGACCTCTCTGAGGGCGTACTCGGCTTTGCTTTCCGACAAGAAGCGTAATAAAGGAATCGAGTAGCCTCACTTGTATAATATTCCATCAAAAATTGCATACCAAGCAGCCTGTGTCCTTAACGTTCTCGCTTCATTTTTATTTTTGGGTTAGATGCCTTGCTCAAGATAATGGATAATAGGGGTCATCCAGTTCGCCTGAGTACTCGTGCTTGTATTGATCTTTGCAACACTTAAAGTCAGAGACGACAATCAGGTAATTGTCATATTTTGCATAAGGTCTGCGCCTGTGCTAGAGGCCAACTTAGCGAAAGTGTTTTCCTGAATGTTCTATGATCTCGGGATATGGACGATCTTGGCCACGACCTGAGATAACTTGTTCTTAGTAAGTTGCAAATATTGAGATAATTTTGGCTCCTTAGCCTCGTATTCCCCATTAATTTGGTTGAGATGAGTTGTGAATCAGTGTGAATAAGTAATTGTTTGAGACCCACAAATGTTGCCATTTCTAAACCAGCCAGCAAGACTTCGTAATCGGCTTTGTTATTAGTCGCAAGGAACTGAAAGTGCACAACCGAGTAGTAACACTTGTTATCAGGATTGATAAGTACAATCTCACCCGCTGCTCGGTCAGCGGTTAATGATCCATCGACATAAAGGCGCCAAATTTGCTCTTCATGGATATCCATTTGAATGGCTGGTGTGTACTCGGCCACAAAGTCTGCAAGGGCTTGTCCCTTAATTACTGTTCGGAGTTTGTAGTTGATTTCGAATTAACTGAGCTTAACTGTCCACTTTATCATCCCCCAAAGTGTTTAGGCGGTGCATGACTTGTTTAAGTGGATAATTTATGAGGATTATGATGCGGTGTTTCAAGAAATAAGGCCTTAATTTCTGAGATGACACTATTAAGGCATATGCGAACTTTTTCATGTGCGGGTATCTTAGCTCGGCATCATGCAATGCTTGACTGACGTAGTAGACTGGGTGTTGAATAGTATTGTCAGTAATATCAAGACTGAGCTGACTGCATATTTTGACATAGTTAGATATAGATACAAGTTTTTTTCTCGGTTCGGTTTCTGAAGGACCGGGGTGGTGGAAATATATTGCTATAAGGACTCAAAGGCTTTTTGTGTTTGCTCAGTCCATTCAAAGTTTTTATTTTTCATAATGATTTCAAAAAAAAGGTTTGCGGATATAAAATGGCTCAGAGTAGCAAGTCGGCCTGCAAGGCTTTGTACCTTTTCAACAGAATTTAATGGTTCGAGGTTACTTATGGCTTTGATTTTGTTTGGGTTTGCTTCGATTCCTCTCTGGCTGACCATATACCAAAGAAATTCCCTTGGTCCTACCTCAAAAGTGCATTTTGTTGGGTTTAACATCATCTTATACTCGCAAACAATAATAAACATTTTATTCAAGTCGAAAATATGATCGAATACATACAAAAATTTGACACGCATATCATTTACGTAAACTTCCATGCTATGACCAACTAGCTTCTCGAACGTTTTGTTTACTAACCACTGATATGTCGCCCCAACATTTTTAAGTCCAAACGGCATCATTTTGTAGTAGTAAAGGCCTCGTGACGAGTAGAAAGAGGTGTTTTCTTCATCGCCAGGATGCATTCTGATTTAGTTGTACCCAGAATAGGCGTCCATAAGACTCATCAGCTCGTGCCCCGAGGTGGCATCCACCATATAATCAATGTGAGATAAAGGATAGTTGCCCTTGGGCACGCCTTATTCAAATCTATGAAATTGATGTTTAATCGCCATTGTCCGCTTCTTTTCTTGACCATGACCGAGTTGGTTACCTACTTCGGGTACATGGCTTCTCAAATGAAATCAATATTGAGAAACTTGCCAACTTCCACCTCCAGCACCTGTTGCCTATCAGGGCCTAATTTTCTTCTTTTCTGAACCACCAGCCTGAAAGTGAGGTCAATGTTTAGGTGATGACGTGCATGTTTTGGATCAATCACAGGCATGTCAGAATGCGACCAGGCATAGATGTCTAAGTTGTTTTCCAAAAAAGTGATCAGCTCAGACTGGAAGGGCTCTTGCAAATCGTGACCAATCCTGAGTTGGCGATTTGGTTGATGCTTACCGAAATCTACTATGTCAATCTGCTCGACTGGTTCGACATGCTTCCTTTTCTTGCTTTGTCCTTCGTTCTTGTGGATAAGAAAATCCTCTTCTTCTTCCATTAGTTCCTTTCCTGGGTCTCCACCTCGGTTTTGTTCCTCAGGAATTTCTTAAACTCTTTCCTGTTGTTCATCCTGTTCGGGCATTGACCGACTTGATTCCTCTTCATAGGTGTCTCACTCCACAATGTTTATTTCAGATGGGCAAATTTTTAGGAGGCACTCGCTAGATTCTTTCTAATTGTCCTTGTGTATTCCTTTTCCTTCGGGGGTCGGGAATTTGAGGCAATAATGATAAATGGAAAGGGCCGCCTTGAGGTGATATAAGATTGGTCGCCCAATTATAGCATTGTACTCGGAATTGTTGTTGATGATCTTGAAGGTAGTCATTATTGTTGTGATTTAGCTTTGGCCTAACTGTACCGGGAGATCCATCTCGCCAATAGGAGTGATTTCTCCCCCCCAAAACTTGTTGTCATTACAAAGCCGAACAAACTCTAGGTCCAAATTTATTCTACAGAACACCCAGATATAGATCACGATAGCATAACTCCTCGAGTCCACTAGGATCCTGTGGACCGGGATACCCAGAATTGGGGCGGTAATGACAAGGCAGTCCTAGTAGGGGTGGACAATCTGGTCAGCATCCTGGTGTTAGAACAATGCTTTTATTTTGATTTTAATGATTTCATATAAATAAGTTTTATACTAAAATAATGTTTCCAAAAGTTGTCCAAATACTTCAATACATTTCATTGGATTTTTACGAAGTTGTTGAAGTACTTCTTGAACTTTATTTTTGACAAATATTAGACAACTTCTGTTAAGTTGGTTTTATACCAATGTATTGAGTATTCTAGACTAGGATTTTGTCTTATTTTTGGGTACTTTAGTGCCGTTTGAGTTGGTTTGTGTCATTTGCTATCGTTTGAGAGTCGGGACAGGTCTTGGTAGCCGAAATTGATTAAGAACGATGAAAAACATGTTTGGACAGTGAAGAACGCAATTTAAAAGTGAAAAGCGCAAAAATAATATTCACGGACGAGCGCCACATCGCCAAAACTCTCACGCAGCAGCGCTGGGGTCAAAAATCGTACAGTAGTGACAGCAGGTGCGCGTTGCATCGCCATCTCAGGCCCACTGCAGTGCGCGAAGAGAGCATCGTCAGGTCAACATGGCGGCAGCGCAAAGGCGCTGCAAAGGCCAGGGTCGAGCGCATCTCAGCGCCATGCGCAAGAGAGCAGGGACGATATATGGCCCGCCTTGGCCGTAGCTCATGGAAGAGGGCGGCAACGCGCGATACGGGCTGAACATGGGCTATTTTATTTTTCGGCCTTTTTGATGGTTTTCGAGGGTTTTGACCTATAAATACATAAAGGGGGTGTACGTAACAGGGGGATATTATTTTGAGCACAACGCAAGGCAAGAAACACGAAGCTAGGGTTCGGAACGACAATTGAAGGCACTTCTCATCTGGACACAGAGAGAGTTCCTTCTCTTCTCTTCTCAATTCTTTCTTTGCTTTTCTCTTGTCAATTCTTGAGATGTATAATTATTTCTTTATGAGTTTTTGTACATTCAACATGAGCTAAACCCATTTTTTTAGGGGATTGATGTAACTTACGTTTGAACCTATGCTTTGATTTCCAGTTTATGAAATTCGCATGTTATTTAGTCTATTTGTGCTATTTGATTTGATTGCATCTGGATTATCTGATCAATAATTTAGATTATTTGGCGTGTTTGATTTGACGCTCGAGAGAGGTAATTGAACGTCTGGCCATAAAATAGCCTAACCTAGGGTTTCATAGAATCGAGAGGTTTATGAATCTTTTGAAGCCTGTGATAGAATATTCATTAGCGTATTAGGGTTTAATTATGATTTTTATAGAGATATCGAAATCATAATTGGAACCTAGAATCACTTGGCACTCGAGAGAGGAAGTGATAAACGGTAGGAATATTGGCTTATAGATTAATAACTTGTGATTAATGAACTGGATTGAGAACATAGGGGACAACTAGGTGAATTAACCCTCTAGAATTCACATCTTAACTGTTTGATTAATTCTCTGAACCAATTTTTAGTTTAATTTTAGTTTTATTTTTAGTATACTAAACATTTATCTCTTTTCAATTTCTAGATAGAATTAAGCTATTTTAATTATAGTACTTTTTATAAAATTCGATAACAATCCATGTGAAGACGATAACCCTACTTTCAGAACTATACTAAAACTTGACACCGTACACTTGCGGCAAGAATCCCTCGATCAATCTGTGAAGAGGTTGACCGGTCACCCTAGTAGGGAGACCCATACCTGAATGTCTTAAAACAAAAAACAGAACAGAGAAAAATACTGGCATTGGGCGACCAGTAGCCCCTTATGGCGACCGGTGCCTGAATGTCTGAGTTTTATTGTTTTTTTCTCTGTTTCTCGAACGAACGGTCACTATCCATAGCAATCAGTCGCCCTGGACAGCGACTGGTCATCCTAGACAGTGATCGGTCACCGTTGATGCCATCCTAAGTCAAAACTTTATCTAACGACTTAATAATTTGAATTCTGTTGAGTGTCCTTTTGGTAAAAACACACTTAGTTGATTCTTTAGGTGTTGAAGAGTTTGGTGTTGTTCACGGTTATAAGAAGCGTTTGGTGCTTTTCAAGGTATTGGTGCAAGAAGAATTTGGTGCTCTTCAAGGTGAAGTTGTAATTATTGTTAGATAAATGTTTTTATCATGATTTTGATGATTTTGTACGATTTTGTTCAAATGAGTTTTTAAACCAAAACAATATCCCTAAATGTTGTCTAAATACTTCCGATCGACTTAAACTGTTTTTACTATTTTTAGGAGTATTTTTTGGAGTTTATTTTCGATAAAAAATTGGACAACACATTTGTTTCAGTTCGACTCGGCCGCGCCCTATAGGGCAACCCGCACTGAGTTGAGTTTTGAAACAGAAAATGGGACGTAAGAAAAATGGGGGAGGGCGACCGGTCGACCAGGTGGTCGACCGGTGAGGGCGAACAGTCGACCCCATGGGCGACCGGTACCTGGGAGTTCCTCTTTTGGTTCAGTCTTCTCTGTTTCGTATTTTTATCAACCTCAACCGGTCGCACCCCCCTCCGACCGGTCCCCCTGTAAAAATTCGCTGAAATTCAATTTCAATCTTATCTCTGCGCGACCGGTCGCACCCCTTGTTTATCAGCAAACTATCCGTTGCATTTTCAGATAGCTTTTCCCTATTTTGTGGGATTGATTTCTAACAGCTCTATTGATGATTTTAAATGGTTTCTTTTGCAGCAAATCACTCCCCAAGGAGGAGCCTATGTCCGAAAATGAAAGCCAAGTCCTCTTCTATAAATAGAGGCTTCATTCAAGCAACAAGATACAACACTCTACACAAGCAAAGAGCAATCAAGCAAACACTTTCATATATCTTGTTGTATTAGCCTTAGCACTTTCACTTGCACAAATTTGAGGTCTAGGCTTTCAATTCTTGATTACACTTGTACTCATATTGTATCAATCATTATTGAGTTGTAATCTTGATTTTGGTCATCATTCAACACAAGACATCCTTGTGAGTATTCTTGTGGTAAGAATACACTTGGGTGATGTAGGTGATATGTGTTTGAAGGTTGTGGTAATCTTCAAAGGTGTTGTAAGAGGATTGTGGTAATCCTCAAGGTGGTGTAAGAGGGTTGTGGTAATCCTCAAGGTGTTGTATTAATTTTTGGTAAATTAATAAAATCTTTTTTTCTTTTTGAAATCCATCCCGAATATACTGGGGTGGTAGTAGATTAGGCCCTAGGTGGGTTGAACTACTATAAATCGACGTGTGCTATTTACTTTCAGTACTTAGCATTTCATCTTTGCTTGTGTTTTACGAAAAAGAGGGCAAAATCAAAAAAAACTGGGATAATCTATTCACCCCCTCTAGATTATCGTAGCCACTTGGACTAACAAGTGTTATTAAGCCAAACTCTTTGGCTAGCTCATTTCGAGTAAAGAGGAAAGATCCATGGCTACATATGATGCTCATCTCACCACCGGCGCCTCCACCAACAAGCCACCACTATTCGACGCTAACAACTACGCATTGGAAAGACCGTATGGAGTGCTTTCTACGAGGGTGCGGGTTCGACATTTGGAACGTGGTCATTGAAGGAGTTGATCAACCAACCAAGAAATCGGAGGATGGCACCTCGACTCCTAAACCTTTCAAGGTGTTCGATGAAAGCGACAAAAAGGCTTTCTCTCTAAACGGTAAGGCCTTAAATATTTTGCATTGTTCTCTTACGGCTACCGAGTATAATCGCATAAGAGGCATAAGGTCGGCACATGAGGTTTGGGAAAAAATGGAGACAATTTATGAAGGGACTAAGAAGGTCAAGCAAGCAAGAAAGACCATGCTTGTTAAAGACTTTGAAAACTTTAACATGCATGATGGTGAAAGCATCTCCAAGATGGTAGAAAGGCTTGACAATATTGTCAATCCTCTTGTAGCCCTCGGTAAAATCATCTCCGAAGAAGACAAGGTGACTAAGGTATTGAATGCTCTTCCCGTCTCATGGTCCGAAAAAGTAACGGCAGTCACGGAGGTACAAAACCTTGAGACACTCAAGTTTGACGAGCTTATTGGAAACCTCCTCATCTATGAAGTCTATCTCAAGGAGAGGAAAAATTCCAAACCATCCATAAATCAATCGGGTATGCAAATTATTCCTAAAGGTCTTGCTTCTTCTTCTAATAATGCATACTATGATAATGATGATGATGATGAGGAGACGGCCGCACTTGTTCGAAAATTTGCAAAATTTATGAATAAAAATAAAGCAAGAAAACCAAGAGATAATGCTTGCTTTAAATGCGGAAAACACGGGCACTTCATTGCCGATTACCCAAAGCTCGATGAAGAGGAGCAAAATAAAAGGAAGCCTTTCACGAAAAAGAAGGCTCTAAATGCAGAGGTCAAAACGTGGGATGAACTACTCGAAACAACCGATGAGGAAGGAGAAACCGAACACGGTCTCATGGCCATAGACGATGAGAAGAATGAGGTACGCTCTAATTCTTCTACTTCCTCCATAGTTGATGACTTGCAATGTGATTTTGATGAATTGCAAATTGAGTTTCAAAATTTAATTGTTAAATACAAAAATTTGAAAAAGGAGCATAAGGAGCTTAAGGTTGAAAAAGAAAAAAATATTTATCTCTTATGAATCTCTAGACAAAGCTCATGCTCTTACTCTTACTAGAGTTCACTCTCTTGAAATCGAAAAGGAATCGCTCACAAAAGATATTGAATGTTTGAAAAATGATGTGCATCGTTTCAACATAAGCACGGATAAAGTCACAAAAAATTTAGATGCACAAAGAGGTGAGCATTCCAAATTGGGACTTGGTTATAAGCCATTTCAAAGTGTTTTTAAGAAAAATAACCAAGGTCCGACTTTTGTTCGTGCTAATAGTTATAATACTCCTACTTGTTTTTATTGTGGCAATGTTGGACATTATGCTAATAATTGCAAATTGAGAAATAGCTCTAGACATGTTTGGAGACCCAAAGGTCTCAAGACTAACCCCCATGGACCCCAAAACTATAGGGTACCTAAAAGAAATTCTTTTGTAGGTAATAGGGGCTATAACAACAATGGAAGATTCAAAATGGCTCGTGGACAGGGATGTTCACGCCATATGACCGGGAGGAGAGAACTTTTACCAACATCAAGCTCCAAGAAGAGGGTATGGTCATGTTCGGCAATGGCAAAGGAAGAATTCTTGGAAATGGAGAAATTGGTAACTCTTCTTTCTCTCTTAGTAATGTTCTTTTAGTAGAAGGGCTTAAGTTTAATTTGATAAGTGTTAGCCAACTTTGTGATTCAAATTATAATGTTTCCTTCAATAAAGAAAAATGCCTTATACTTAAAAATGGTGAAATTATTTGTGAAGCAAATAGAAAAGGGAATCTTTACAAAATTTGTACAAGTGATTTGTTAGTCAAAATGTTTCTTGTTTAGTCGCCAATAATGATTTAACTAGTTTATGGCATAAAGCGACTTGGACATGTTGGATACAAGAATTTGAAAAATATTTACAAAAACCAACATGTGAAAGGACTACCTTGTTGGGAAATTTATTGTTTAGATTTTGATGAATGCCATGTAAAACTTAGAATAGGAAGTTGGCACCCCATTTTTGTTGTAAATGCATTGTAATAAATAGGGCTGGTCAAGCGGAGTTAAGTCGCCTATGCCCAAACATGCAAGAAGACAACCGGAGACTAGTAGGAAGACTCATTGAGGACAATTGAGTTTGGCAAAAGAAGAGAAGACGGAACTCGATCAAGGTGCAACAGATGCAACAGTAAAGCATCACAAGTCAACTCAAGATAGTCAAGTCTCTAGTTGAAGTGACAAGAGTCATTTAATGATTGGAAGCGACTCTAAGTCACCTGGGGAAAGCAAGGAAATGCAATCAAGTCGAGATAATCAAAGAGATTCGTTGCCGTAAATCAAGAGAATTACTTAAACAAGTAATATCTCCATGCTACCTTTCTCGAAGTGCTCGATCCCCAGAAGCATGTAAAAGGAATAAACCAATGGGAAGCACTGCACCATGTCGAACTCAAAAGTCAAGAACAATTCATACGAGAACTGGCAATTCCAAGGATCGCAACAAGACAAGCCAACGACCACAAGTGACTTTCAAAAATAAGCCTATCTCTTCAACTAAGCGATTTTTGAAAGATCACTATAAAAGGCCGAGGAATGACTGACGAGAGAAGGTAACTCAACCACGAATATTCAAGTATACATTTGAGCTATAACCTAAGATATTCTCAAATCATTCAAGATTAATCCTCAAGCCTACACTACGAAGAAAATCAATCCAACACTCACCTGTGAAGGAAAGATTGCTTCAATCAGTTGAAGAGGAAACTTTAGAAGAAAAGGGGTCTACATTCCACGAAGGATTTTAGGAAGGTTCATGGTCGAACTAGTCTCGAGTTCTTTGGAGGGCTTCGTGATCAAATCCTAAGAGCTTGAGCAAGTGAGCAGTAGTAGCAAGGCAATTTGCCTGTGAAGAAGGCGAGCCTGACGAGAAGCCACCGAGTGACCAAGCATCTCCGTCGAGTCCCAAAGGATCAAGTCGATTGTGTGATCAAGACTTGTATCCGGACTTACCACTCAGATATCTTGATCAATACTTAGTGGATTCCTCCAGGAGTTGGAGAAAGAGAGGAGTAGAAGAATTACCCCATCTTTGAACCTCTATAAAAACTTATCGTGTCATTTACATTTCAGCACTTTAATTCCTGCATCTTATTTATTTAATTCTCACGACATATTTGCTATCCAACTGATAATCTCTAAGTACTAAAACCGAGTATTAAATCATAACTAAACCAAACTTAAGGGTGTTAAGTCTTCCGCTGAAAACAAACCACGCTTGAGCTAATTCGGTCTTAACAATGAGTTATTCTTTTCAACGGCTCGGTCCGAAAGTCATTGAGTGACTAACTCTCTTGATTAACTAAATTGGTTGTCCACCTAGACACAAGCGTAGTATCAACTCAATTTAAAAAGGACCAAAAGTGAAAAGTCTGGTAAGGTTTATTCAACCCCCCTTCTAAACCTTACACTCACACCCCTTGGGACCTACAAGTGGTATCGGAGCGGTTGGTTCATTGAGCCTTCCGCAGTTCTTGAACTAGATCTCCAAACTTTTCAAAGTCTGTTTTAGTACTTAAGTTTTCAAAATTTCCTTTTATCATTAAAAGTTATTATCATGGAAGCAAATTTGACACGCATCCCTATGTTCACAATTGAAGAATTTGATGATTGGAAAATTCGTATGCGAGCTCATCTATCAAACATTACATGATGAGATGTGGATAGTGATAGAGGATGGGCCACCGCAAATCTTAAAGGTGAACACAACCGTAAGAAGAGCTACAATCTGAAGGTGAAGAGGATGTTGCCCCTAGACCACTATGGTTGAAAAACCAAGAACTGAATGGACAAATGATGACAAAAAAGATACAACCTGGACAATGTAGCCAAGGACATCCTTTACAAAACCTTGGACAAAGCCATGTTCAATAAAGTCAAATCATGCAAAACGGCTAAAGAAATGCGGGACAAGCTAACATTGATTTGTGAAGGCTCGTGAGCAAATCAAGGAAAATAAATTATCGGTGGTTGTACAAAAATTTGAGAATTTCAAAATGATCGCAGGAGAAAACCTGGATCAACTGGATGCTCGGTTCACGAAATCACCAACGAGCTATCTCGCACTTGGAAAGGAATATACACGAGAAGAAAATATGTATGAAGATCCTAAAAAGTCTCCCAAATGAATAGGAAATGAAGTTCATGGCACTTTGAGACATTCCATGGACCTATCGAAGACCTCCAACCATGAACTATTCTCGGATCTCAAAGCCTACTGAATTTGAGCCGAGAAGAAAAGATCGAGAAAGAGACAATTTGTACCCAAAATAGTGCTCTAATTGTTAAGGATGGAAAGAGAGCCGAGGTCAAAGAAGTCATTGATCCGGAAGAAATAACCCCGATGGTCAAAGGTTCAACAAGTTCTTCAATAAGAACTACAAGAGAGGCAAGGGTGAATCTTCCAGAAGACACTCGGCTCCCTCCAAGTTAAGGGAAGATAGGCCAACCAAGAGAACAGATCATCAAAAAGCGAGAATATCAAAGGGACAATCCAAGAATGGAAAGAGTCTGATCAAAAGGTTGAATATCTATCTTTGAACCGTAGGCAACCAGTCACTATGCCATTGATTGTCCATATCCTGTAGTCAACAAATACATGAATGAAGAAGAAAAAGAAAGGTCTTGAGAGAAAGAAGACAAGAAAAGAAAAAAGCAATGTTGGTGCAGAACCACGGCCAAGTCAAGAGAGACAATGATTGAGAGAAGCGGTGAAGCCGTGACTACTCAAATGACTATGAAGAAGAAGCCCGATCCGTTTGATGGCCAAGGAACAAGATCAACTGACCAAGAAGATGAGGTACACTCTAACTCATCAAACTCGGTTCTAGTGATAGTGATCATGACACACACACTTCATCACCCACTGATCTTTATGATTCATTAGGCAAAATGATGAAAGATTTTGAACACATTAAATCCTCACACACACTACTAAATGAGGAAAACAAAATGGTCAAGAGCTAAACTCACAAATGACTAAGGAGCCGAGTACTCTAAGTCAAATAGGTGATGAGAATAAAAGTTTAAAAATTTGAAAATGCCAAGCTAATAACAAATAGCTGCCATAGAAAAGAGGAGAATGACCTCAAAATGTGATTGCCTCATTCACTAAGGCATCTAAGTCATTGGATGATCTTATTATGAGTCAAAGAGAAAGTGGAGACAAGACAGGCTTAGGATTTAATTCCTCTGTGCTATGTCAAACTCCCAAAGTAATTTTGGAAAAAGGATCTTCAAGCAATGAAGTGTCTCAAAAATCCAAAACTCCAAATGGTGCACACACATTCACTCCAAAGCACAATTACAAGCAAACTGGCCTTGGTTATAAAGGAAAAGGAAAACGGCCGATTGGGTGCGTTGAGAGGGCAAACAGAAGAAATTCACCAAGTTCCTCAAAGAAACTCCAAACAGAATTACTCAGAAAGAAGAAACAGAGCTACCAAAAACCCCAAAAGTCCTATAAAAGAAACACATATGATGGGAATGGTAGAAAATATCCAAGCCAAGCTGATTGGAACAATGTGAACTATCGATAGACTTATGGAATATAAGCCCAAATGGCAAAGGCACAGAACTCAAGGCAAAGGCCATCCCAAAAGTATAAGAGCTTTCATCGACACACATATGCACCTAGGCACTACACTCGAGACACCACAATTACCCAAAGAAGGCAATTGCTAAAACACATATCTGACATACGAGACAAAAGAGACAAAATTGTATGAACCTAGAATCCCCAAGCAATTTGCCAAAATTAATTATGATTATGGCACTCGATAGATGGCAACCCCTTAGAGCCGATCATTTGGCTATAGGCTGGTTGAATCATCTTACAATACTAACCCCTCGGGACCCGACAAGTATGGGTACCTAAAACTTAATTTCCTTGATTGCGGTTCAAGGAATAGTGAGTGCCAAGGAACCTGGTACATGGATAGTAGTTTGTTCCCGGACATATGACAGGAAACAAGAAAAATCTGTCAAAATTCAAGGAAGTTAAAGGAGCAAAAGTCATATTTGGAGGAAATGAAGCTCGGGAGAAATAAGAGGCATTGGATCCATCAAGAAGAACGGATTAGAAATCACGGATGTTGCATATGTTGAAGGACTCAACTTCAACTTGCTAAGCATCGACCAACTCGTGACAAGGGTTATAATGTTGGATTTAACATGGGTATATGCCAAATCAAGGATATTGAATCAAATGAAGTTGTGTTGCAAGGATGCGGACAAAAGAACATGTATGTAGTAAATTAGTCAACCGCAACACCCAACACCTGTCTATTAGCAAAGAGCACAAATGAATCAAGTTGGTAATTTTGGCACAAAAAGCCGAGTCACCTGAATTTCAAAACACTTAACAAGCTTGCGAAGTAATCTTGTGGAAGGTCTTCCGGACTCGATTATACAAGAAGGAGAGTATATGTGACGCATGCGAGGAAGGAAAACGGATCAAATCATCATTCAAAGAAAAGACATGCCCATCTTCAACAAGGATATTGCACCGCTACATTGGATCTATTTGGTCCGTTGAACCAAAGCATAAGTGGGAAGAAATATACCTTGGTGGTAGTAGATGACTACTCAAGATATACATGGACAATATTCATGTGTAAGAAGAAAGAAACTCTCTGAGAAACTACCACAAATGATGAAGAGGATTCAAAATGAGAAGAGCCAAACCATTATCAAAATAAGATCGGAGAGGAGGAACCGAGTTTGTCAATGGTATAATAACTCAATATTGTATTGAAAATGGCATTGGTCATGAATTATCTGCACAAGGACTCCACAAACAGAATGGAGTTGCGAAAAGAAGGAATAGAACTCTCAAAGAAGCGGCAAGGACCATGTTAGGCCAGGCGGGGTTACCAAAGAGATTTTGGGGTGAAGCTATCAACACAACTTGCTACACTCAAAACAGATGTATGATAAAACAGACAACCAAAGACTCCTATGAGATTTGGACAGGAGAAAACCAAATGTTGCATATTTTAGAATATTTGGATGTAAATGCTTCATCCATAACAATGGCAAAGACAATCTAAAGGCTTTCGATGCTAAAGGCGATGAAGGTATCTTCTTGGGATACTCAAATGAAAGCAAAGCCTATAGAATACTCAACAAAAGGACTATGGTTGCGAGGAATCCATTCATGTGGTATTCGATGAGCCAAATGTAAATGGAGAAGACATCAAGAGTCGGTGATAAGATGAATCATCCAACCATACGAAAAAAGTCCCTATCTTTGAAGTTTCTAAGTTGGAATTATAAACTCAAATGAAGATGAGATAGGTGAGCCTCATAAAATCTTTGGAAAATTTGCGGCTAAGTGATTGCGAGAGAGCTGATCAAAGCAACACAACTCCTAGACGACTAAATCCAGCTAACTTACTTAAACTTTGATGTAAGATGGCTGAAAGACCATCCACCGAACTTGTCATTGGAGATATAAGAGAAGGTGTCAAAACAAGATCCAAAACTCAACAAGAAGCTATGTTCACATGCTTTATCTCACAAATAGATCCTAAAGCTATGTTACAAGCATTGGATGACACACATTGGATTCAAGCTATGCAAGAAGAAATGAATCGGTTTGAAAGAAATAAAGTATGGGAATTAGTTCAAAGACCCACCCATCAAAATGTTATTGGTACTAAATGGGTGTTCAAACAAGATGAACGAGGAGGGTTACGTGGTAAGAAACAAAGCAAGACTAGTAGCCAAAGGATATTGCCAAGAAGAAGGAATAGATTTTGATGAAACATTTGCTCCTGTAGCAAGATTGGAAGCTATAAGGATGTTTCTTGCCTATGCAGCTCACAAGGATTTTATTGTATATCGAGATGGATATAAAAAGTGCATTCCTAAATGGTTTATTGGAAGAAGAAGTGTATGTTGAACAACCTCCGAGGATTTGAGCGGAAGACTCTTGGAGATAAGGTATACAAACTCAAGAAAGCTCGTATGGATTGAAACAGGCACCCGAGCATGGTATGATACTTTGTCACAATTCCTAACCGAGAATGGATTCACAAAAGGAAAAGATAGAACACTTTTTTAATTCAAGACAAGAAGAGCATCTTGCTTGTTCAAATATATGTGGATGACATCATTTTTGGATCCACAAACAAAGAGCTATGTGAAAATTTTTCAAACCTCATGCAAAGCAAATTTGAAATGAGCATGATGGGAGAGTGACATTCTTCCTTGGACTCCAAGTAAAACAAACAATGAAGGATGGAACCCTCATAAGTCAAACAAAATACACCAGAGATTTAATGAAGAAATTTGGTATGGAGGAGAAGTCTTCCTCGTGAAAATACCAATGAATACATCGATCAAAATAGACATGGATGCAGATGGCAAGCAAGCTCAGTAGATCAAACAAGATCTGAGCACTTATTGGATCATTGCTTTATCTCACAAAGCGGGCGGACATCACCTTTCTTTGTAGGTGTATGTGCGAGATTTCAATCTGCTCCAAAAGAGAGCCATATGACCGCAGCTAAGAGGATTTTGAGATATTTGAAAGGAAGCCAAGAAGTTGGCTTATGTTATCAAAAGGAAGGTGGATTCAAGCTAATTGGCTATTCAGACTCACTATCTTTGGATGCGAGTTTGACAGAAGAGCACTTGAGGCACATGTCAAATGCTTGGAAATAGGCTAATTTCTGGTTTAGCAAAAAGCAAAATTCAATAGCCACCTCTACAACAAGCGAAATACATAGTCTGCGGTAGTCACAGCCCAAATCCTATGGATGAGGTAGCAAACAGAGAGACTATGAAGTTGAAGAAAAGGAAATTCCAATCATGTGTGATAACACAAGTGCAATTGCAATCACTCAGAATCCTGTGTTGCACTCAAGAACAAGGCATATCGATGTCAGATATCACTTCATAAGAGATCATGTTGAAAAGAAGGACATCATCTTGGAATATATCTCAACTGATAAACAGTTGGCTGATATATTCACAAAACCATTATGTGAGTCAAGATTTGAAGAACTCAAGCATGAGTTAGGGTTAATTGAGCTGAGCTGACACTCAGAAAACTCAAAGAAAAGAAATGAAACACAAAAAGAGAAAAAGGACTGAATTCTCTAAATGAATCAAATGTCGGAAAGACACTATTCTGAATTAGGCGACAAATGAGTCACCGAGAGAATCTACACCCGAGAAGAGTTAAATCGGCTAAGGGATAAGTTTGAGTCATTTATGAGCAAAGTGACAAAACGCAAATGCTCGTTTTTACTAGCGAGAATGTTTTTAAGAATGACGTCGATAATGATGATGTGTACGAGACAAAAGCTGCATACCAAGCTTATGATTGGATATAAATGCTTTGCCGCATTAAATTCGAGACATTAAATGCTAATCGGCATGCTAAATCTAAGCCGTTGATTTCGATCACATTTCAAAAACCACCCGCGTCCTTTTCGTAAACCATACTTAAACCATTTTCGCCTGTTTTCTCTCACATATTACCAAAACGGTTCATTTCTATCTCAGAAGCAAAGGCAAAACTCTCTCAAAACCCTATCAATATTCAAATCAACTTCTAAGTTTCTTTTCGTGAAATACTAAAAATGGCATCAACCTATGATTTCGCTCAAGCTAGGGAAGCAAATCCACACCGGGTCTCTTGTGGATTTCGAGGGAATGGTCAAATAGGGGTCCGATGACGCCCTCATAAAGAAAATCGCTGAAAAGTTTGAATCGTCCGGGCTGAAACCATTTCGCGATGGAGTTCTCGATGACCTATGTGGAAGAGGTCGCACGATTCTACGTGAACACCGAGATTCACGATGAGGGGATCAAATCCTCTGTTCATGGGAAGGAGTTCATCATCTCGCGCAAGATCCGCGAACACCGCTTCACTACCGCGGAAGGAGCACCGAGAATCAATGAAGGCGCGTGAGACTTGGTCTTTGCTTGGAAGGAAGTAGCCAAGACCAACTATCTTTGAAAAGATAGTCTACACGACGGACCAAAAAGGGGCTGCTGAAGGAGACTACCACAAATCTGTTGGACATAGTTGCCAAATGCATAGACATCAAATTTGGCGGCTTTGACCAACCGTTTCTAAAGCAAAATGATCGTAATGGCTGCGATCATTGAAGAAAAAGCAAGTAAACCCGAGTGAGTTTGTCTACAACGAGACTCGCGGAATGTAGGAACAAATCCTTCAAGGAGAATGGTGCATTTGGAGGATCCCCTGGGATATGGCCTGTGATTGGCGGTGATGGAGGTGAAAGGAGTCCCTCTTCGACATGGAAAGGCGTTCCATGTAAACAAGAGATGTTCGAGATCAAACCTCTCGCGCACGAAGAGAGCCCACGCCAAGAGAGGCGATACAAGTGAGGGGAATCACCACCACAAGATACAACTATTTCCTCTCCACCAAAGAAGAAAGCTGCCCCTGCAATGCTAAGAGAATCGGCTGCAGTGCTAAGAAAAACAAATCTGCTCCTGCCCCTGGCAGAGTCACTCCCCCCCGCACCGGCCGTGTCTCTGGCCCAAGATGCTTGTGGCCGAGAAGGAATCTCAAATACCTTCTCCGGTCATCAAAAAGAGGAGAACGATAAGCCAAGATGGCTTGCTCCTCGAAGAAAACACAGCCAAGATCCCCTCGCCGCCTGGACTCGGAAGACACTCTCTCCGAACCGTAAATCCCTGCAGTACGAACTAAGAGATGAAGACTACCGAGTCGACCCACTCAGTACAGAATCTGGGAGACTGC
This sequence comes from Rehmannia glutinosa, assembly GCA_016081115.2. NCBI lineage: Eukaryota > Viridiplantae > Streptophyta > Magnoliopsida > Lamiales > Orobanchaceae > Rehmannia > Rehmannia glutinosa. The sequence goes on along the minus strand of CM071927.1, from coordinate 72,683,822 downwards.
CGAGAAGAGAGTCTCCGGATATTATTGATGAAAGCCAAAGTCTGTGGAAGGCGATCAACAGAGAGGCAAATCAAGACCAATTAGTTGAACAGTTGAGACACAAGAAGAAGCCGAAAGAGATGATGATGTGATGATCGTATCCCCACTTTATCCGGACATCCAAAATCGTCATGCGAGAGTGGAAGAAGTGGAAATTGAGTCGATCCGAGGAACAGTTCCAACGGCTTTGAGTTTATCGAAGAAGAAGAGAATCGATGAACTTTCTTGAGTGACCACTGTGGTCCAAGCATTGGATGAAGAAAAACGCACGAGATATCTTGCGGATCTTCAAGGACAAGGAGAAGGAGAGACAGCGAGAGGAAGGCGAGGCACGTTAGAAGGCCAGCATCTCGCCTATATAACCGCACCACAAAACACACACATCATCTCCTTGACGTCTTATCGGATAAAGATGAGGATCCGGACCTGCGCCGCCCCACGGAAGAAGAGTTGCAAATGCAAAGAAGCAATGCACAAATCCGAATTCTTCATGAGAAAAGAATGATGGAGGGACCAGGAGAGTCCTCCAAAACACGGCTAGAGTTGGACCCAATGGGAATGGTGCGGCATATTGCCACCTGTTGTTCTTTGCCACCACTTCCCTCACTCGGAAAAAGGAATTAAGGGAATTGGCGATGAAAATGGGTTAGTGGGGACCCCGGTTGAGCCAACCCCTAATGAAGGTGTCTTACCACCTTTGAATGGCTGAACACTCGGTAGAAATAGCCGGAGTTTGGAGACGAGTGACCCCATTCCAAGTCACTCACCGGTGCGTGCGCCCGTGAGGAAATCCTCCACCTCCACCAAGGTCGGAGGATGCTGCGAGATGACTCCACAACGAATCTAGGAGGCGAAGTGGAGAAAGTACAAACACAAAATACACAACAAGTTGCCATCAACGGCTCGGACATTGAGACTGCCTCACCAGGTGCCAACCGCTCTAAAGGCTAATGACGCTGCGATGCGGTCGAGGCGCGAGGAAGGAACAACCCGGGAGTTAACACTGGGCAATGAAAGTGCAATCCATGGGGTTGAGACTCAATCGATGCCACCACGAAGAAGACCCTAAGACAGGTGACACTTTGCCGAAAGGGAGGTCCAAGCCTCGCTGCGTTGAGACTGTAGGAGGTAATGAAGGCCAACGGGAGGTTGAGACTTCCGGGGTAAAGAAGCTGAAGTAGAGAACATCCCTCCTGCTATCATTGATCCATCGAAAAGGAGATTAGCATACTTCGACTCCCAGGATAATCCGATGTAACCTTTAAAGGATCGGAAGAAGAGCGATGAAGTGAGTCATCCCGGTGGTGATCCAAAAGACTCGGCTAAGGATGCTCCAACCACGAGCAAGTCGACCTCAAGACTACTCGTCAAACTTTCAATTTTGATGATGAGCCACCCATGGAAATCTCATCATCGTCCGATGACGCTTCGATAAGGCCGAGGACGATCAACTCAATTGGAAAAACCAAATTGAGACCAAGCGGCTGTTAAGACAATGAGGCTCGGCAAGTCGGGTCAACTTCACAATGAGACCCCAGCTGAAAAACAGAGTCCATGCGCAGGCTCCCAAGCCGCAGGGCTCGACTCCACAGGAACTTCACGCGCACCACTCATCATTGAACACATCCCAGGTTGCCCGTGATGATTCCTTTGTAGAATCATTTCCCTTCTCTCTGGAGGTACCCGACCTCCCTAAAGAGTCGAAAACGATCTCGCGCGCTTCCACGGACCATATCCTGTCATTCCATCGGATACCATCGTTCAGTGACTATGATTTTGACGCCAGCTTGGCCATCAGTGCACCAGAGGAAACAGTGACGTTCGGGAGGTGTTCAAATCATTATTTGCGAAATTGAACGGATGGAGAGGCACCAGGCGTCGATGGACATGAGACTGGATAACGAGAGATGCCAACCTTACTGACTTGAGAGGCATAATAGTCGAGAATCCGGGAGTGGTGGCAACAAGAAGAAACAATGCGCGTGGAACAAGCTAGATACTTCGAACATTGTTCAACAAGCTGCTGATCCGGAGAGCGAGAACGCCGATGCAAAGACGAAATTGAGAGAACACATTGAGCACATGCATGAATCTCACATCTTGAGATAAAGTGCTGCGTGAACAAAATAAGAATGAGCTCCTGCGTATGGAAGAAAACATGGATAGAAAATTCAGCCTTCTTATGGCCGAGATGAAGTTGCTTAAAGTCAATCCAACGCTACTGCTCGAGTTTCGTGCAAAGATACACCACAACAATGAACTCGCGAGAACTTCGGCTATCAATGACTCGACTTTACGCTTGCTAGTATGTTTCTAGGGGTTCCTCTCTCATTTGATGATGCCAAAAAGGGGAAGAGGAATACCTTAAAGCACTAAAGAGATCCGAAGATGAGAAGGAGGGAGCAATTTGTGAAGGAAAAGACAGTGAGAAAGTTTCAAAGGAAAAGAAAGGAAAGTCTTGTTGAGGGAAGAAACGAGAGATGTGACCTTAATGATTGCACAAACCCCAACAAGGTCTTGTCACGGTGATATTATCGGCAAAAAACTCCCATGACTCTACCACTCCAACACTCTTTGTATCTATGGTTGAAAAGAAAAGACATTAAAGCGAGGGATGGAGGAAGTGGAAGGAAGGTTGAATGCCCGAGTTATGGACATCTTGAAACAACATGGAGGCATTCCGGTGACAAAGACACTTATGCCATCTCGGATGTCGGGACCGAGCCAAAATCGAGTTGATGAATTTAAAACGCTCGCATCCGAAGGATACTTCGCAAACATGTATATGGCTCATGCCTGGACTTGTCTTGGGAAAAGGGTCTCACGTTATGTGAAGAAAGGCGACGAGCGGCGACTACGGCCGATCCTCTGCTGGTCACTCAATTGAAAGAAGAAGACCCCAATACAATACACTCCCGAGGTAGAGGAATAAGCGGTGGTGGAGGAAGAGGTTTTGGACCTGGCCTCTCCCAAAAAACATTGAGTACATAGATCCAGGCAAGAAAGGAGGGATCTCTTTGGGCTGTCTTGACCAAGTAGCCAATGCAAGTGGCTAAAAACAATGCCGAGTATGTGAAAAGAATCGAAGAAGAAAATAAAAGACAAACTCAGCTATGGGAGGAGAGACAAGAGAGATTAAGAAGAGATGAAGGCTGCCTTAAGGCATATGAAAAGAAAGAAGAAGGCGGTGAAGATGAGAAAAAGAGGAGAAGACCGAGAAGATGACGACGAATCGAATCAAGAAGATGAAAGAAGAAGAGCGGCGAAGGAGATGAAGTGTTGTTGTCCACCCCTTCATGTATTTTACTATGTAAATACATACTATGTAAGTCTTCTACGTAATAAATCAGAAATTCTCCATCATTTTGCGTAGACATAAATATTTGCTTTGATACACCTTGTAAATTGTTGTAAAAGAACAAGAATGTTATGATCAATAAAAGGATTGATTCTACGCATACATTCTTTGTGAATGCACTATCTCGTATGTATCTTTGCTATTTACATTTTGAATGTTTTAAGTTTTGGCATCTTCAAAAAGGGGAAATTGTTGGGAAATTTATTGTTTAGATTTTGATGAATGCCATGTAAAACTTAGAATAGGAAGTTGGCACCCCATTTTTTGTTGTAAACGCATTGTAAGAAATAGGGCTGGTCAAGTGAGTTAAGTCACTATGCCCAAACATGCAAGAAGACAATGGAGACTAGTAGGAAGACTCACATTGCGAGACAATGAGTTTGGCAAAAGAAGAGAAGACGGGGAACTCGTTGAAGGTGCGGTGAGATGCGGTGAGTAAAGCATCATCAGTCAACTCAAGATAGTCAAGTCTCTAGTTGAAGTGACGGAGAAAAGTCATTTAATGATTGGAAGGCGACTCTAAGTCACCTGGGAAAGTAAGGAAATGCGATCAAGTCGAGATAATCAAAGAGATTCGTTGCCGAAAATCAAGAGAATTACTTAAACAAGTAATATCTCCATGCTACCTTTCTCAAGTGCTCGATCCCTGAAGCATGTAAAAGGAATAAACCAATGGGAAGCACTTTTGCACCATGTCGAACTCGAAAAGTCAAGAACAATTCATACGAGGAATCGGCAATTCAAGACTCGCAACAAGACAAGCCAACGACCACAAGTGACTTTCAAAAATAAGCCTATCTCTTCAACGGGCAGATTTTTGAAAGATCACTATAAAAGGCGAGGAATGACTCACGAGAGAAGGTAACTTTGAACCACGAATATTCAAGTATACATTTGAGCTATAACCTAAGATATTCTCAAATCATTCAAGATTAATCCTCAAGCCTTCACACTACGAAGAAAATCAATCCAACACTCACTGTGAAGGAAAGATAGCTTCAATCGGTTGAAGAGGAAACTTTAGAAGAAAAGGGGTCTACATTCCACGAAGGATTGTAGGAAGGTTCAAGGTCGAAGCGCTCGGAGTTCTTTGCGGGGCTTCGTGATCAAATCCTAAGAGCTTGAGCAATTGAGCTGTAGTAGCAAGACAACGCCGCCTGTGAAGAAGCGAGTCGGACGAGAAGCCACCGAGTGACCAAGGCATCTCGGGACCGAGTCCCAAAGGATCAAGTCACCGTGTGTGATCAAGACTTGTATACGGGTGCTTACCACTTTGTATCTTGATCAATACTTAGTGGATTCCTCCGGGGAGTTGGAGAAGAGAGGAGTAGAAGAAATACCCCATCTTGAACCTCTATAAAAACTTATCGTGTCATTTACATTTCAAAGACTTTAATTCCTGCATCTTATTTGTTTAATTAACGACATATTTGCTATCCAACGATAATCTCTAGGTACTAAAACCGAGTATTAAATCATAACTAAACCAAACTTAAGGGTGTTAAGTCTTCCGCTGAAAACAAACCACGTTGAGCTAATTCGATCTTAACGGTGAGTTATTCTTTTAACGGCTCGATCGAGTCTGTTGAGTGACTAACTCTCTGATTAACTAAATTGGTTGTCCACCTAGGACACAACTGTGTAGTATCAACTCTGAATTTAAAAAGGACCAAAAGTAAAAATTTGGTAAGGTTTATTCAACCCCCCCCCCCACCTTCTAAACCTTACACTCACACCCCTTGGGACCTACACTACCCAAATTGAGTTTTGAAAATCTTGGCTTATGTGACACTTGTCGAAAGAACAAATTAGTTAAAAGTAGTTTTAAGCCCAAAAATGAAATTTCCACAACCAAACCCCTACAATTGCTTCACCTTGATTTGTATGGGGATATTGGTACGACAAGTCTAAGTGGAAAATATTACACTTTCGTTATTGTCGATGATTTTTCTAGATATACTTGGGCTCTTTTTCTTACCAATAAAAGCGATGTCGTTAATGAGTTTGTTAAGTTGTGTAGACTCATTGAAAATGAAAAGGAAGACACTATTAAGTCTTATTCGGCGATCGAGGTGGAGTATTTGATGGTGAATTTAGAGTCTTTTGTGAAACCAAAGGATATGCTCATAATTTTTCGGCTCCAAGGACACCTTAACAAAATGGAGTAGCCGAAAGGAAAAATCGGACACTACAAAGATGAGTCGGTCCATGCTCAATGAATTTTCACTTCCAAAATATTTTTGGGCGAAGCCGTAAGTACGCTTGCTATGTCATTAATCGAGTTTATATTCGTCCTAAAATGAATAAAACTCCATATGAGCTTTGGAAAGGTAGAACTCCAAATATTAGTTATTTCAAGATATTTGGTTGTAAATGCTTTATTTTGAATACCAAGGATCAATTGGACAAACTTGATCCTAAGGCCGATGAAGGGATATTTATGAGATATTCAACAAAAAGCAAAGCATATCGGGTTTACAATAAGACTAGTGGAGTTGTTGAAGAATCCATCCATGTCAAATTTAATGAAGCTTGGTGTTGAAAGAATACCTAATGATGAAAGTGATGAAGAGGATATTATTGAACAAATTGTTCAAGTTGATGATCAACCGTCTACATCAAATGATCAACCGTCCACTTCAAATGGTCCTCAAGAAGATAGAGGTGATACCTCGGATCTTCCCGTTGCATTGAAATTTAAGAGGGATCACCCAAAAGATCTTATTATTGGTGATCCCCTTGACAATGTGATGACCCGGAGAAAATTTGCCGAGAAAGCTCTTATTTCTCAAAAAGAGCCTAAGAATGCTAAGGAGGCCATTGAGGATGAGGATTGGTTCTTAGAGATGCAAGAGGAGTTAAATCAATTTAAAAGAAATGATGTATGGGAATTGGTACCTTGTCCTCCATATCAAACTATTATTGGTACAAAATGGGTATTCCGGAATAAACTTGATGATCAAGGCAACATTGTTCGAAATAAGGCAAGGTTAGTAGCTCAAGGGTATTGTCAAGAAGAAGGTATTGACTATGATGAAACTTTTGCACCCGTAGCACAGTTAAAAGCTATTCGTATTTTACTTGCCTATTCTTGTTTTAAAAATTTCAAACTTTACCAAATGGATGTTAAATCCGCTTTCTTAAATGGTATTATTCAAGAAGAAGAGTCTATGTAAAACAACCTCCGGGTTTGAAAATTTTTCTAGGCCTAATGATGTTTATAAACTTAAAAAGGTCTTGTATGGTTTAAAGCAAGCACCCCGTGCATGGTACGATAGACTTAGCTCTTTTCTTTTACAAAATGGTTTTATAAGAGGTAAAGTTGATACAACTCTCTTTGTTTTTGAAAAAGGGCAAGATTGCTTACTTGTGCAAATTTATGTTGATTATATTATCTTTGGTGCTACTAATGATTCTTTGTGCAAGAAATTCTCTAAGTTGATGCAAAGAGAATTTGAAATGAGCATGATGGGGGAGCTCAACTTCTTTCTTGGACTCCAAATTAAGCAATGTCAAGAAGGTATTTACATTTCACAATCTAAGTACACAAAAGAACTTTTGAAAAAGTTTGGCATTGAAGAAGGAAGAACCATCTCTACTCCAATGGCAACAAATGTCAAAATTGACAAAGATGAGAAAGGCAAGTCCGTGGATGAATCAAAGTATCGAGGTATGATTGGTAGTTTACTTTATTTAACCGCTAGTAGACCGGACATTCTTCATGCCGTATGCTATGCGCTCGTTTTCAAAGCAATCCCAAAGAATCTCATATGAGTGCTTAAAAGGATTTTTCGATATTTGAAAGGCACTATTCAATATGGTCTATTTTATCCAAAGAATGAAAATTTTTCTCTTAAAGGTTATAGTGATTCGGATTATGCGGAAATATTGATGATCGAAAAAGTACTTTCGGATCATGTCAATTTTTAGGCGATTACTGGTTTCTTGGTTTTCAAAGAAGCAAAACTGTGTTTCTCTTTCAACGGCGGCGAATATATTTCCGCCGCCTTTTGTTGTACACAACTTCTTTGGATGAAACAAACCTTTGCGGATTACAAATGCTCTTTTGAAAACGTACCTATCTTTTGTGATAATATATTCACTATAAATATTGCTCAAAACCCGGTTCATCATAACCGTACTAAACATATTGAGATTCGACATCATTTTCTAAGGGATTGTGTTTCAAAACGAAAAATTGAGATATCTTTTGTACCATCTCAAGACCAATTAGCGGACATTTTTACAAAACCGCTATCTTCCGAGACTTTTGCGTCCATACGAGCTCGGTTAGGCATAATGCATATTGACTGAGGTTTTCGTTTACATTTTGCATGTTTTTAAAACTTAGAGGCGAAAAATCGGATTTATGGTTGAAAATTCGGATTTTGAAAAATTTGACAAAACAGTGGGCTGAAGAGGTTGAGGGCAACCGGTCGCCCTCAACGTCAACCGGTCGCCCTCAACCACGATCGGTCTCCCTAAGCCAAAATTTAGTTTAAAATCGTTGTCTTCAGCATTAGTTATTTTCACTTCTTTTTGCCATTTTTCGTCCCCTTTGCCAAATTCACACAAATTTCACTCAAAATTTGTTTTCATGCATTAAATTCACAACTTGGACCTTATATAGCATGTTTATCATCATCATGGCTCATCTTTTCCGATCAAATGGTAAGAATTTTTCTTCCTTTGCTCAATTGGGTTGAACCCTTGAGTTTATGACCTTCTTGTATATTTCTTGATATTTTTTGCATATGATCTTGACGAGCTTAGTTATTATGTTGTATTGTATGATGTTTGATGTGAATTGGTGATGAAATTTTTTGGCTTGAATCATTTACAAAGACTATATACAACTTCTTTTTATTTTCACGCCCACAAAGTGTTCGATGAAATGTCACAATGAAAATTTCAACTTCTACATGAGTCTCTTGCTTCCAAAAGTCTTCAATACTTATTGAGATAATGTTTTGGCAAATAAACCGAGCGTATGAACTCTTCATGATATATTTCTCCCTTTTTCTTTGGTTTTTAAGCTTAAATTGCTCAATGGTTGATAAACCGTCTCTTTAGCGCACTTTGATGAATTTGTATGATGTTTTTATCATCCTAACATTCTTTTTGATGATTCCAAAGGGGGAGAAACAGGAAATTGGTTCGTTAGCCAAAAGAAGCTAATACAAGCTCGTTATAAAAGCTATAAGCTATGGCTTCCTATAGCCAAGAATACCTAGTCCATGGCTTGTATTATGGACTCAATTGCAAAAGATTATAAGCATTGTGACAGGGGGAGCTTCTTAGCTTATGATGTTCTTATGCATCTTATATAAGCTTGTTATAGCTTGTGCTTCTGGCTTATGCAATATCTCGTGTTGATATGCTCATAGATAGGGGGAGCTTTGTATGAAATGTTTTTAACGGATAGTTCACTCGTAAAACCGGAAAATTTATTTGGTTTCTAAATCGTCCTCGAGAAAATTGTTTTGGTTTGTAATCATCAAAAAGGGGGAGTTTGTTAGATAAATGTTTTTATCATGATTTTGATGATTTTGTTCGATTTTGTTCAAATGAGTTTTTAAACCAAAACAATATCCCTAAATGTTGTCTAAATACTTCCGATGGACTTAAAATGTTTCTACTATTTTCCGGAGTATTTTTTGGAGTTTATTTTCGATAAAAATTGGACAACACATTTGTTTCAGCTCGACCGGTCGCCTATAGGGCAACCCGTACTGAGTTGAGTTTTGAAACAGAAAATGGGTCGTAAGAAAAATGGGGAGGGCGACCGGTCGACCAGGTGGTTGACCGGTGAGGGCGACCGGTACCTGGGAGTTGCTCTTTTGGTTCAGTCTTCTCTGTTTCGTATTTTTATCAACCTCAACCGGTCATAGTCAAGGGCGACCGGTCGCACCTCCTCCGACCGGTCCCCTGTGTAAAATTCGCTGAAATTCAATTTCAATCTTATCTCTGCAGCGACGGTCGCACCCTTGTTTATCGACAAACTATCCGTTGCATTTTTCGAATGACTTTTCCCTATTTTGTGGGATTGATTTCTAACAGCTCTATTGATGATTTTAAATGGTTTCTTTTGCAGCAAATCACTCCCCAAGGAGGAGCCTATGTCTGGAAATGAAAGCCAAGTCCTCTTCTATAAATAGAGGCTTCATTCAAGCAACAAGATACAACACTCTATACAAGCAAAGAGCAATCAAGCAAGCACTTTCATATATCTTGTTGTATTAGTCTTAGCACTTTCACTTGCACAAATTTGAGGTCTAGGCTTTCAATTCTTGATTACACTTGTACTCATATTGTATCAATCATTATTGAGTTGTAATCTTGATTTTGGTCATCATTCAACACAAGACATCCTTGTGAGTATTCTTGTGGTAAGAATACACTTGGGTGATCTAGGTGATAGGTGTTTGAAGGTTGTGGTAATCTTCAAAGGTGTTGTAAGAGGATTGTGGTAATCCTCAAGGTGGTGTAAGAGGGTTATGGTAATCCTCAAGGTGTTGTATTAATTTTTGGTAAATTAATAAAATCTTTTTTTCTTTTTGAAATCCATCCCGGATATACTGGGGTGGTAGTAGATTAGGCCCTAGGTGGGTTGAACTACTATAAATCGACGTGTGCTATTTACTTTCCATACTTAGTATTTCATCTTTGCTTGTATTTTACGAAAAAGAGGGCAAAATCAAAAAAACCGAGATAATCTATTCACCCCCCCTCTAGATTATCGTAGCCACTTGGACTAACAATTATTTGGTATCAATTAATAATTTTTTCCTTTTCAAAATCCACTCGCACATACCGAGTGGTAGTGGATTAGGCTCTAAGTGAGTTGAACCACTTTAATCATTGTGTTCATTCTTCTTTTTTTATTTCATTCTTGAAAGGTTTTTCACATATTAGAAAAAGAGGGCATACACCGGAAAATCAAAAAAATCTATTCATCCCTCCCGGAGAATTTTGTTGCCATTTGGGCTAACAAATGGTATCAGAGCCAAAATCTTTGGCAAGCTCATTTATCCTTGCAAATAAAGAGGAAATATCATGGCTACAAACAAAAGCTATCTTACTACCGGTACCTCAACCAATAAGCCACCACTATTTGATGCCAACAACTACGCCTTTTGGATAGATAGAATGGAATGTTTTCTACAAGGTTGAGGGTTCGATATTTGGAATGCGGTCATTGAAGGAATAGCTCAACCAACCAAGAAATTGGAGGATGGAACCATGGCTGTAGGTCCCAAGGGGTGTAAGTGTAAGGTTTAGAAGGGGTTGAATAAACCTTACCAAATTTTCGATTTAGTCCTTTTAAATCTCTGAGTTGATTCTACACTGTGTCCTTGATGGACGGTCGAATTAGTCACTCAAGTAGAGTTAATCTCTCAACAGACTTCAATTTGAGCTGTTGATGGAGTAACTTTCGGTGGGCTATAATTTAACTCAATTGTGGTTTTATTTTTCAGCGAAGACTTAACACCCTTAAGTTTGATTAAGCAAGATTTTAGAGCTTGATTTAGTACTTATAATTTTATCAAATGGATAGCAAATTTATCGTGAGATATAAGCGATTAAAAGTGCGGGAATTTAAATCTTTGAAATGTAAATGACATAATAAAGTTTTTATAGAGGTTCAAGATGGGGTAATTCTTCTACTCCTCTCTTCTCCAACTCCGGAGGAATCCACTAAGTAATGATCGGTTTACAAAGTGGTAATCCAAATACAAGTCTTGATCACAACAAATGACTTGATCCTTAGGGACTCGGTGTGGAGACGCCTTGATCACTCACCAAGCTCGTGCAGACTCGACTTTCTTCACAGGCGCATTGCGCTTGCTACTACACTCACTTGCTTAAGCTTTTTTGGATTTGATCACGAAGCCCTCCAAAAGCTTAAGACTTGTTCAGCCCTTGAACCTTTCTACAATCCTTCCCGAATGTAGACCCCTTGTTTTCGATTTTTCCTCTTCAACCTGATTGAAGTTCTCTTTCCTTCACGAGGTAAGTGTTGGATTGATGTACTTGAAATGTAAGCTTGAGGATTGAGAATGTTTCTATTTTTAATAAGCTTGTATATCTCACGTATGTGTCATTCATGTATTTCTTCTCAAACAAACTCCTCGGCCTTTTATAGTGAACTTTCAAAAATTTGCCCGTTGAAGAGATAGGCTTATTTTTTGAAAGTCACTTTGCGCTTGTTGGCTTCAGTCCTTGGAATTGCCATTTCCTCGTATGAATTGTTCTTTCACCTTTTGAGTTCGACACGGTGTAGTGCTTCCCATTGGTTCATTCCTTTTGCACGCTTGGAGGTCGAGCACTCCAAGAAAGGTGGTATGGAGATATTACTTGTTTAAGTAAATCTCTTGATTTACGTGCAACGGTTCTTTTCTGATTATCTCGACTTGATTGTATTTCCTTGCTTTCCCCAGGTGACTTAGAGTCGAGCTTCCAATCATGGATGACTCTTTCCTTCACTTCAACTTGAGACTTGGCTTTTCTTGAGTTGACTTGGTGATGCTCCACTGTTGCATCTCACCGCTTTTCGATGAGAGTTCTTGTCTACTCTTCTTTGCCATACTCAAACTGTCTTCGCAAATGAAGTCTTCCTTCGGTCTTGATTGTCTTCTTGCATGTTAAGGCGTAGCCGACTTAACTCAATCGCTTGCGGCTCTAATTGTTACAATACATTTCTGACAAGCAATTGGGGTGCCAACTTTCGTTCTAAGTTTTACATGGCATTCATCAAAATCTAAACAATAAAATTCCTAACAATTTCCCCCTTTTTGATGATGCCAAAACTTAGATTAAAAAAACAAATACAAGCGACTAAGATACATACGGATAGTGTATTGACATAGAATGTACGCGTGAGAGTCAATTCTTTTATTGATCATATCATTCTTGTTCCTTAACACAATCAAGCATACGGTGTATCGAGCACATAATTATCTTCAAGAAAAATAAAGATTTTATAGCTTTATTACGAGAGACTTACATTGTATTTACATAATAAAATACGAAGGGTGGAATGACAACACTTCATCTTCTTTGTCTCTTCTCTTTCGTCTTGATCAAGATCTTCTTCTCTTCTTCTTTTCTTCTCGTCACCGCTCCTTCTTTTTCTTCTCATATGCCTTTACTCGCGGCTTCATCTCTTCTTAATCTTTCATGTCTCTCCTCCCATAGCTGAGTTTGTCTCTTGTTTTCTTCTTCTATTCTTTTTGCATACTCGGCGTTAGTTTTCGCCACTTTCAAATTTGCCACTTGGTCAAGCCCACCAGTAGATCCCTCCTTTCTTCCCTGGATCTACGTATTCAATATTCTTGGGCGGATGCCTAAGTCTCGAAGCTTCTTCCTCCACTCGCTTCTTCCTCTACCTCTGGGCGTATCAGATCTTTGTCTTCTTTTCTTTCAATGGAGTGACCAGCAGAGTGGTTGTCTGTTGTCTGTCGCTTCTTCACATAATGTGAGACCCTTTTCCCAAGACAGTCCCAAGCTTGAGCCATAGACATATTTGCAAAGTATCCCCGACTCGAGCGTTTTAAATTCATCGACTCGATCGTGGCTCTGTCCCGACATCCGAGATGGCATAGGTGTCTCTGTCTCTTTGGAATGCCTCCGTGTTCTTTCAAGATGTTCATCACCCTGGCATCCATTCTTCCTTCCACTTCCTTCATCCCTGCTTCAATTGATTTTCTCCTCTCGATCATAGATACAACAGTGTTGGGTGGCGCGAGTCACCGGAGTTTGCTTCTTATAATGTCACCGTGACAGACCTTGTTGGGGTTTGTGCAATCATCAATGTCACATCGGTTGATCCTTCCCCCTCAACATGTTTTCCTTTCTTCCTTTCAAGACTTCCTCACCGATTTTCCCGACTCAGCTTGCTCTTTCTTTCTTTCAGATTTTTCGCTTTAAGGTATTCCTCTTCCCCTTTTTGGCATCATCAAAGGATAGAGGAACCTCGGGGAACATATCTTGGCAAGCATGAAGTCGAGTCTTCGATGGTTGAGTTACGCTTCAAGTCCTGCTGCGTTGTATGCGGCCGGAATTCAGTCGAGTAGCGTTGGATTCTGCAATGAAATCAGCTTCATCTCGCCCATGAGAAGGCTGAATTTTCTTGTCATGTGTTCTTCCAAACGCTGTGAGATCATGTGTATGTTGCTCACGCAGCAGACTTGATCTCGGCGGTGTGAGCTTCATGCATATGCTCAATGTGTTCTCTCGCCGTCTTTGCATCGGTATTTTCGACTCTCACACCGGCTTGTTGAACAATTGTCTGCGGTATCTCACTTGTTCCACACGCATTGTTTCTTCTTGTTTCCACCATTCCCTTATTCGAATTGTTATGCCTCTTAAATCGGTACAAGGTGGCATCTCTCATTGTCCAATCGCATGTCCAAAGAGGCTGATGTCTCTCCATCCTTTCAACCTCGAAAGAGTGCCTTGAACACCTCTCGAGCTTCGGCTGATTCTTCATTGCGGTGATGGCCATACAAAGATCGAAGTCATAATTAGCCGGAACAATGGTGTCGATGGAAGAACAGGGAGCTGGTTTGTAATAGCGTGCTTGTTCGTTTTCGACTCTTCGTGGAGTTCTCGTATCTCCAAAGTGAGAAAAGGAAAGATTCTACAAAGATTCATCACCGCCAACCGGATACATTCGATGATGAGCGGTGCGCGTGAAGTTCTTTTGGGAATCGATCTGCCGCAGACTTGAGGAGCTGAGGTGGTCTCTTGTTCACTGGGTTACATTGTGAAGTAGACTCAGCTTGTTGAGCCTCACCGTCTTAATGACTTTGTTGGTCTCGGTGATTTCTCCATTTCCATGGGATTGGTCCTCGGCGCCTTATCGTGGTTGCGTCATCGGACGATGATGAGATTTCCATTGGTGGCTCATCATCAAAATTAAAGGTTTGACGAGTAGTCTTGGGATCGACTTGCTCGTGCTTGGAACATCCGCAATGAGTCTTTTGGATTTGTCATGGGGATGACTCAAACTTCTTCTTTGCCTTCCCGATCCCGGAAAAGTGACGCCGGGGTTGTCCGGGAATCATGAAGTGCGCTGATCTCCTTCTCGAGATGGGTCGATGATACCAGGAGGGATGTTCTCTACTTGTGCTTTACCCGGAAGTCTCAACCTCCCGTGGCCTTCATTTCCTCCATCTCTCTCTGCTTCACGTGAGGCCTCGGTCCTCCCTTTCGATAGTGTCACTGTCTTAGGGTCTTCTACATGGCATCCATTGGAGTCTCAACCCCATGGATTGCACTTTCATCGCCCCAGTGTTAACTCCCAGGCTGTTCCTTCTCGTGCCTCGACCGCATCGCTAGCGTCATTAGCCTTGAGCATTTGTCACCTCGGCTAAGGCATCTCAATCGCCTCGAGCCGTTGATGGCAACTTCTGTCAGTTCTTCTTGTGTTTGAGTTTTCTCTACTTCGCCTCCTACATTCTTTGTGGAGTCATCTGCAGGCATCCTCCGACCTTGCTGCGGTGGAGGAGTTTCCCCCTCGGCGCGCGCACCACCGAGTGACTTGAATGGGGTCACTCGTCTCCAAACTCCCTGTTTCGATTGATTGCTCACCGTTGGGGCGGTGGTAAAGACACCTTCAATAGGGGTTGGCTCTGATTGGGGTCCCCACTATCCCGGTTTCATCGCCATCTCCTTATTACCTTCTTCTCGAGTGAGTTGGGAAGTGGTAGCGAACAACAACCAGTGGCTATTTGTCAACCACTCCCATTGGATCGATTTCAGTGTGTTCGGAGGACTCTCTGGTCCTCCATTAATCTTTGCTCGTGAAGGATTCTTGATTCGTGTAATGCCCGCTTTGCATTTGCAACTCTTACGTGGGCGCGGCATTCTGCCTTCCTCGCCACCGCATCGAGAGAAGACATCAAGGAGAGGATGTGTGTGTTAAAGTGCGGAGATAGGAGCGGATGCTTGCCTTCTCACGTGCTTCGGCTTCTTTCACTTGTTTTTCTCTCTCCTTGTCTTGTAGATCCTGCAGGATTTGTGCGATTGTCTTCATCCAGAGGAGGGAGCATGAGTTAATCCAAGGAAATTTAATAGCGATTCCTCTTCTTCTTCTATGAACTCGGGGCGTTGGAACTGCTCCCCTCGACTTGCTCAACTTCCATTTCTCCACTCACGCAGGCGATTTTGGATGTCCGGGTAAGGTGGAGATAGGATCATTACATCACTATCCGCTCACGGTAGGTTCTTCTTGTGCTTCAAATGTGTGAGCTACGATTGTGTCTTCGGGTTGCCTCTCGCTGACGCCTTCAATGAGATTTGCTTGTTTCATCAACTACATCCGAGACTCTACTTCTTGATAGTCTCCGTATTTGTGCTAGCCGAGTAACCGACTCGGTGGTTTCTCCTGGACTCGCTTTACAAGTCTTCTTCGTCTCTTAGTTTGTACCGAGGGATTTACGGTTCGAGACGTGTCCTCTGAGTGGGCGGGTGGGGCGTGCGGTGTTTGTTTACGAGGAGCGAGCAGCCGTCGTGGCTTCTCGGTTCTCCTCTTTTTGACGATCGGAGAAGGTATTTGTAAGTCCTTCTCGGCCGTAGCGGCAGGAGACACGGCTGGGTGAGGCGTGACTTGCTAGGGGCGTGATCTTCTTAGCATTGCGGGGCGCTTTTCTTCTTAGGCCGGAGAGGAAGCGATTGTATCTTGGGTCAGCCTGATTCCCCCTCACGTGTCGCTCTCTTGGCGTAAGCTCGCTTCGGCGCCGAGCGAGAGAGGTTAGCTCGAACATCCTCTTGTTAACATGGAAAGCCTTCCCATGCCAGAGGGACTCCTTTCACCTCCAATAGCGGCCAATCACCAGGCCATATCCCGGGGATCCTCCAAATGTGCCATCTTCTTTGAAGGACTTGTTCCCCAGCGTTAGCAGAAATTTGTAGATAAACTTCGGCCCGATTTATCTTCTTTTCTTCGACGATTGCAACCATCACAATCAGCTTTGCCTTTGTGATTGGTCAAAAGGCGCCAAATTTGATGTCGATACACTCAACTATGTCCAACAATTTGTGATAATCCTCCTTGGCGATCTCTTTGTTTGTTGTGTATATTATTTTGTCGCAACGTCGGACTTGGCTATTTCTTTCCATGCGTCGGCCCGAGTTCACATCGACCTCTTTAATCTCGGATGCTCCTTCAATGGTAGTGAGCAATATTCAGCGAAATCATGGCGGTGATAGTCACCGCTTCCCATGAATGTAGATGACTTGATTCCTTCATCGTGAATCTCAGGCATTCACGTGAATTGTCGACCTCCTCCACATAGGTCGCCGGATATTCTAGCGTTAGAAATGGTTTTAGTCCGGACGTTTCCAACTTCTCGGCGATTTTCTTCACTAGGGTGTCATCGGACCCCTGCTTCACCATTAAAGTCAAAATCGGCTGTCAACAGTGTGGATTTGCTTTTCCCTAACTTGGTAAAGTCATAAGTTGGTGCCATTTCTCGGGATTATTTCAAAGAAAAACCGAGGAAATTGATTTGAAGGTTGATAGGGTTTCGAGTATTTTGCCTTTGCCTTTTGAGAGAAAGAGATGAACAGTTTAGAAGTGTGAGAGAAACGGACGAAAATGGTTTAAATATGGTTTATGAAAGGGGCGTGCGGTTTTTGAATTGTGATCGAAATCAACGGCTTGGATTTCGCACGGTAGTGAGCATTTCATGTCTCGTATTTAATCACGGCAGATTTATATCCAATCATAAGCTTGGTGTGCAGTTTTATGTACTGGTACACATCATCATCTTTGCCGTGTTCCTTAAAACATTCCCGCTTGGTCAAAAACGATGCGTTCATGTACTTTGCTCATAAGTTATTCGACATCACTTAGCCGATTTAACTCTATTCACGCTTTTCTCTTAGCGACTCGGCTATCACCGACTCGATGTAGTCATCTTTTCCGAGCTGGTGATTCTTTTGGAAATGATTCTACCCATTTTCGGCTCTTTTTCTCCTTTTTCTTCCATTTCTCTTCTTTGATTTGTTTGAGTGTCGGCTCGCTCAATTAGCCCTAACTCATGCTTGAGTTCTTCAAATCTTGACTCACATAATGGTTTTGTGAAGATGTCGGCTAGTTGTTTATCGGTTGAGATATATTCCCGAGGATAATGTCCTTCTTTTCAACATGATCTCTTATGAAGTGATATCTCGACATCAATATGTTTTGTTCTTGAGTGCAACACAGGTTTTGAGTGATTGCAATTGCACTTGTGTTATCACACATGATTGGAATTTCTTTTTCTTCAACTTCATAATCTCTCACCATTGCCTCTCATCCATGTGACTTGGGCTGCAACACTGCCACAGCATATGTATTCCTTTGTAGAGGTGGCTATTGAGTTTTGCTTCTTAAAAACAGAAATTAGTCTGTTCCTAGCATTTGACATGTGCTCCAAGTGCTCTTCTGTCCACTCGTATCCAAAGATAGTCGAATCAATAGCCAATTAGCTTGAATCCACCTTCCTGGATACCATAGGCCTACTTCTTGGTTTCCTTTCAAGTATCTCGGTATTCTCTTAGTTTCTTTGTCATATGGCTCTCTTTTGGGAGCGATTGAAATCTTGCACATACACCTACAAAGAAAAGTGATGTCGGCTCGCTGCTAGGGTGAGATAGAGCAATGATCCAATAAGTGCTGCGCATCTTGTTTGATCTACTGACTTGCCATCCGCATCCATGTCCATTTTGACCGATGTGTTCATTGGTATTTTTACGTGACTTCTCCTCCATACAAACTTCTTCATTAAGTCTCGGTGTATTTTGTTTGACTTATGAAGTTCCATCCTTCAATTTGTTTCACTTGAAGTCCAAGGAAGAATGTCGCCTCTCCCATCATGCTCATTTCAAATTTACTTTGCATGAGATTTGAAAATTTTCACACAGCTCTTTGTTAGTGGATCCAAAATGATGTCATCCACATATTTGAACAAGCGTTATACTCTTTCCTTGTCTTGAATTAAAGAAAAGTGTTCTATCCACTTTTCCTTTTGTGAATCCATTTTCGATTTAGAAATTGTGACGAGGTATCATACCATGCTCACGGGTGCCTGTTTGATCCATACAGGGCTTTCTTGAGTTTGTATACCTTGTCTCCAAAGAGTCTTCTGCTCAAATCTGGAGGTTGTTCAACATACACTTCTTCTTAATAAACCATTTAGGGAATGCACTTTTTACATCCATTTGATATACAATGAAATTCTTGTGAGCTGCATAGGCAAAAACATCCTTATAGCTTCCAATCTTGCCACGAGAGCAAATGTTTCATCAAAATCTATCCCTTAACTTCTTTGGCAATATCCTTTGCTACCAATGTCTTGCTTTGTTTCTTACCACGCAGCCTTCCTCGTTCATTTTATTTTACGAATACCCATTTGGTGCCAATAACATTTTGATGTATGGGTCTTTGCACTAATTCCCACACTTTGTTCCTCCAAACTGATTGAAGCTCTTCTTGATAGCTTGAATCCAATGTGTGTCATCCATTCATGTGACATCTTTTGGCTCTATTTGCGAGATAAAGCATGTGAACATAGCTTCTTGTTGATTTTGGATCTTGTCTTGACACC